>CM047902.1:29489537-29583498 GCA_026229545.1 Pistacia atlantica | reverse complement strand
ACATATTCCCAATTAGTGACATCATATTTACCTCGTAAAAGGCCACCAAGTGTTTTTACTGCCAAAGGCAAGCCCTTGCATTTTTTCACTATCTTCTCACCAACTTCCTTCAAGTGTTGATGCATGCTAAAATCTCTTGTCCCCAACGAGTGTTGAGTAAATATGCACAAACAATCATCATATGACAACTCTCTCAGCGTGTAAGCTGGAAGAGTACTCATAATTGATGAAACGCTTTGATTCCGAGTCGTAACAAGAATCTTACTTCCTAGTGCGCCAACTTCAAAAGGAGAGCATAGGGCATTCCAGTCACCATAGTTCTCATTCCAAATGTCATCCAAAACCAGCAAAAACTTCCTTTTCAACGGTTGCTGCTTCAATTCAATCTGAAGCATGTTTAGGTCATTATCATCGCTATTCCCAGGAGCAATAGACCTTAGAATTGATTTTGTCGTCTTGGTAATATCAAAATCGTCAGAAACATGAACCCATGCATTGATATCAAAATGATTTTCCACTTTGACATCATTGTAAATAAGCTGAGCAAGAGTAGTCTTGCCTATCCCTCCCATCCCTACTATAGAAATAACAGGGACTCCATCATCTGTACTCAAATCATCTCTTAGCAATGTTTTAAGTATTGCCTCCTTATCTTCTTCCCTACCATAAACTTTGGCTTCATTCACCAAAGAGGTTGTGGGCGGTGTTTGTTTGACTGTGTTAAACCTTCCTCCTAAATTTTTTTCCAGACCCAGTTGGTCTTTCTCTGTTGCAATATTTTGCAACCTGGTACTAATCTGTTTTATTTGGGCCACCATCTCGGAATTGAACTTAAAAGATCTTGAATTCAAGCTGGTGAAGTGAGAAGAAATTAATTTTCGTACCTTACTTTTGGTGGCTTGAGTTTGAGGTTCAAGCAACAACTTCCTCCGCAAACCTTCAGTGGCAAACTCATCCAGTATGTCTTCCACATCATAAGCCAAGTTTTGAAGTTCACCAAGCCAGATCTTCACTAACCTGTTCGTCATCTGCTTCTCATCTGCATCGTCAAGCACTGCACGAATCTTCATCAACATCTTTTCCCACTTTTTGAGATCAGCAAGGATTGGCTCTTGGCATCCAAATCGCAGAAGCACATCTGAAACCAACTTTTCTATCAGCATCTCAATGGTGACTGAAAGAACTGCCTCCCCAATTACAGACATGATGTTTTTTTGTGAAAAAAAAAAAAAAGGACTTGTGAAAATTGAAGTACAGAAAATCTGCAGAAGATTGAATTGAAAGGACGAACTTTTAGTTTGGTTTGTGCAAATGATCAACGCGCTGTTCGTGTTTGTGACTGAGTTGGTGATAATTGAGTGCTGAGTCAGCATTCACATGTGGCAGAGAAAAAATTTATTTCAGTCATCACACAAAAGCCTTCCCCACAATTGCTCCGTAACTTCCCCGTAATTTACATTAACATTTTTAGTCTGTAAATTTTTATTATAAAAAACACTTATACTAGTTTATTTAATATGAATTGTTAATAGATGTGGGCAAAAATCAGATCCAATCGGTCCCAGGCCTCGACTCAATGGGTTCAATCCCAAATTGGGAGCGGTTTTTTTTGGGTCCAAGCCCAAATTCCCACCTCTAGTTGTGTACACTACCATTCTTCCTAATAGATACAACAGCAGCCCAACCAGACCTATTCATAGCCTTTCGGTGTCTAATACTTCTGGCAATAATTCAAATATATCCTACTAAATATTCCATCTTTTTTTTTTTTTTTTTTTCATCCTAGTTTTCTTTGTTATTGGTGCTGCCTCTACTATTATCAATTCTAAAATTCTTCTATCCTCTCAAAGAAAATTCCAAAAAACTATTTTTATACTACAAATAGTGAGATTTTTGCTACTTACCATAAAATTTTTGTATAAGAATTACAAGAAAAAGATATGTTTCTTTGTTTTGATGTTTATTCTAAACTTCATAAGCTTATAATACTCTCCAATAGTATTCGTTATAAAATATTTTTCAATTCTATACTAAAAAGCCTAAATTATCACAATATTTTGATGCATCTATTATATCAACTTCTAAATTTTTTATTTCTATTATATTATATCAACTTCTAATGTTAACATATGCCCTCAAGGTACGTGTTAAAGACAATCTCTATTAAGAATTAATGTGTTATTAATTGATTATCTTAACATGTGTGAAGAGGACATACCTTAAGAAAAATATAAAAAAAATTTACTTAATCTTAATGTATATTATATGCGGAAAAAAAAAAAAATAAATAATAATCTTTAACTGAGATGGTTGCTGTTGCGCCAGGGGCACTCCTGTTGCTAAAGCCAAAGCAGAAGCAGGGGTGTTTTGTATCCTCTGGGTATCCTTTTTACAGCTCTGTTCTACAAATTAACTCTGTTTTATCAGAAGAGCGGATGTCTGCTATAACAAGGTTCTACACAACAAAAAGAGATTTTCTTCATCTTTTTATTATTGGAGAACAGAGATGTTCACAATATACTTATAATAGTCATTGGCTTGACAAAAATCGTGTATGAAGAAGTCACCAGTCACCATCGACTTTGCTCCAATTTTTTTGTTGTTGCCACCTTAAATGCAGGATATAAAGAGGAAGCTACTTCCTTCTTTAGTTTTTAAGTCTTCATAGCTTTGTCTGCAAGAAAAATAGGACGGTTACTTTCAAACTATTCTAAAGAAGCTGCTCCTTTTCAAGAAACAGTCATATCTGAAATTTGGGGACGTTAAACAGCAGAAACCAACTAAACATACTTGGCAAGTCATATAGACAATCTCTTATAGCTCCATCTTCATCAGCAAGAAATTCTGTCATCCACAATCATCAGAGCTCCATCTTGTTCAAAATAGGCAATCTGTCATAGCTCAAGAACGAGGTTTAGTTTATTATGCCGGATAATGATGGAACATATTTGATGAGGATGAAAATGAAACTTTATTACCTTGATACTCAGCAACCTATTCCCAGCAATTACAAGAACAATAAGAGTCTGCATTCCTGACTGCTTGAAAACCAACATTCCTTTGATGACAATACATAGTGTGCCATTTTCTGAAGAGAAATAGATATATTTCCTTGCCCAACTGCATAGATTTTATAGTGATATAATCTAAGAAAAAGTTCCCTTGAAACCATAGGACAAGCAAGTCTGACCCTATGATGAACCAAAGTAGTGGAAGGTCATCCTAACCGATTGACTTATGGAATGGAAGAACCTTAACATAAACTACTTTACCTGCTCACCATCTTCAGTATCACATAAACCTTTTTCATTTGTTCAACCAGACCACTATCATTGCTTGATAGAACTTTACATCTGATGTTATCTCTGATGCTCCGTTGATTATGTCTTCAGTTAATGAAGGTCAACTGAAGACATAACAGCAGGTTTATCAATCAAAATGAAGGTCAACAGCAAGTTTATCTTCAGTTCACACAAAGGACTAATCATAAAAAACAAATATATATTTACTCTAGAAAGAAATAAGTTCACCTATACATCTAAAGCTAGCATAAGGTATTGGTATTGAGTTTTACCTGTCTAAAATTTTGCTTAATAGAAAATTGATTATTCTAATTCCAATTGGGTGGCATTTGACCGATGGCATCATTTTACAAATTGGTACAGGTATAACAAATGCTTTGATCAATACAAGAAAGACCTTTGATGAGTCTTTTGTTTGTGAAGCTGAGGATATGTCTATACTTTCAACTAGTGTTGGCCTATGGTGTTTACATGGCAGTTTCTAGCAACCTAAGGTAATGATTATCAGCATATAATATAATTTTCTCCATGAGGTTACATAATATTTCATGTCCTTACTATATCTCAAATCTTGAGGTAAGCCAGAATGATTATTCCTAAGTTGTCTTTAACAAATTAAGTTGGGGACATAATTTTACACACATCAATGCTATTTCAGCACAAAATATTCTCTGCTCTTACTACTTGTGCCCTTTGCCTCGATTTTTTTTATCTAAGAAGGCCTTTTTATCTTTTCTGGGTTATAAATTTGCATAGATGATGACTAGATTAATGGAAAATATTTTGGAGTTAAGGGTTCAAAATAATCACAACAAGTCTGAAGATGTAATGTCAGTAAGGATCTGAGTAAGATTTCTCCTGTGTAACTCTAATTGGCAGATGGCTAGAAGTTGTTGAGGATATAATTTTGGGATGACAAAATGCTTTTCATCAAGATATATACCAATTCAGTTTTATAATTATGCTAGTAAGAGAATTCCAATACTTGGGAAAAAAGAAGTACAAATAACTTTAATATGGATGATTCTCTACCCTAATCATCCTTCAAAAGATGAAAGTTAGCTCTTAACAAAAGGATGGACCATTCTTTGTTTAACAGGTATCTAGTTCTTGTAGGAATTATTGAACAATGGATTTTGGAGCCATTGTTACACTAGCATAAGCTTATACTCAGTGCAATATGTTTTGCTGTTCGAACCGGCAACACGTTTTTGGGATTCACGATGTAAGATTTTTGGAACTCTATGCTAGGGCCATATCATATCAATTTGCTCAATTTTCTTCATTTCAGTGTTTGAACTTTGCATATAATTTATGAACAGGTGGGTGGATTATTCATGGTGGGTTTGAATCCAAAAGATAAGGGAGTAGAACATGGAGGAAAACACTTGCTTGGTTACACTGTTCCCTATCAATTTTTTCTTCTTTTCTTTCAAGAGGATCACAGAGTACACAAGGATGGATCAATGGTGCTGTTTGTTTTATTTGTCATATGTTGATTCTGTATAGTTAAACCCATGACTAAAAATATTCATGACTGTGGAGCTTATTGAGACCAATAAATTTTGTGAATTCCAAATCATTATTCATTTGTCAACTGCTGCAGAAAATCCATTTTTTTTTAGTGGCTTGTATATATGCCATGCCAAGTTTAATTAACCACGGATCCTAAAGGCCTAAAGGTTATGAATTTGGTTGCTGAATTATGAGGTGCTTATTTTCAGAGCACCCTGAAACAATCAGTAGTAACTAAAGCAATTCTGTTGGAAACCAAGAAATTCCTTGAATTTCCAGATATTCTCATCAAACAAATTGTTGCAGAAAATCCTCCATTAAAATTCATATAATATATTGATCACTGTTACTAATTTCAATTATCAGTTAATGATAAATGTCTAAGAAATGTAGTACAACCAACAATTGAATTTGCTTGCTTAAACAATGAGGTGTTCATTCTCAAACAAATTATCAGTGCAAAGCAAGTGAATGTGAAAAGTGAACACATAAGAGAGATTGGCTGTTTGGATTCACAGAAAATTAGTGAAGAATTGACGGAGATCCCATGGAATTAAACAAAAACATAAAATGTTTGATGCGTGTTACTTAATATAATCAAACTAACTATTTTATTATCAAATCACTTATGGAGATGATCTACGACAAAATAATAACATGATGCTTATCAACAACTCAACAATATAAAACCATCTACACACCAATAAGGGTTTATGGAACAAAACTCCAACAACCCCTAAGAGCACAATTATGTAAGACACAACAAAACCGATATAGAATATATCCATATCAATGAAATTATTATCTTCTCCACTAATACTTGAATATTTTGGTCTATGTAATGGTGATTCAATTGCATTGCAACTTTACGGTGCTTTGCCTCCTCTGCAAGGGGACGGGGTCTCGGCAACAGGCCTCCTTTTTCGGTATACCACATCTATTCTTTTCATCTTCCTCGGCACGTCAAACCGTGATTGATTCCTCTCTTCTGTTCTACCTTTATTTAATAGTAATAGGAGGTTTGGAACCCCGCACCATTATTTTTCTATGAGATGGGAACTAATGGTTGTCCATAAAGAAATGGATTTCCCTCATAGCTACCTTCTTTAAAGGTTCCAAATTGTGCAATCCTATCAAGGGGTTTTACTCGATAAATTATTGTGTGCCACTCTAAAAACTGCCAAATGAATTCCTCCAATCAATAAATTGTTGGACATGTCCAAACTTTCCAATGAGTTATGTCACCAAATGAAGAGGGAATGCTACCATTTAAAGCATTTCTAGAAATGTTTAAAGTTTGTAGCTTTGGTAGAAATGTTTAAAAATTTCCCACTTCATTTCCA
The DNA here is from genome assembly GCA_026229545.1 of Pistacia atlantica. NCBI lineage: Eukaryota > Viridiplantae > Streptophyta > Magnoliopsida > Sapindales > Anacardiaceae > Pistacia > Pistacia atlantica. The sequence goes on along the minus strand of CM047902.1, from coordinate 29,577,338 downwards.
CTACACCCACCAACCCAAATAAACATAAATCCATATATCTACAATAATTCAATATCATTTCGATAACATTATCATAAAATATCTCTAAAATTTCTAAAACTATCACTCAGTATATGACTATGAGGAAAATACATATCATGATCAATGATATCAGAAACTTCGGGTAGTCATTGAAATTGATCATTTTTTATTTTTTTATTTTTGTGTTACTTTCTTCCAACTAACATTTAACAAACATGATGTTGTTCACATAGGTCTTCCCTCTAAACAAAAGGAATTTAAAGTTTTGATGTTTTCTTGTCAAATTCATACCTAGAAATTGATCATCTTCACATGCTTAACACGCTTCACTTTCTAGGAAATTGTCAAATCGGAGGGTTTTGGACCATCCCACATTCCCACTCACAAGGACTCTTACTTTATTTGTTTATTTATACTTTTTTTATTTTATTACAGTTATCCCACTAAATTATTAATTAATCAATGATCATTTTTTATATAAAACTTTTAAAAGCGTAATAATTTCTAGGAGCCGTGACAATTGGTTCCACAATTTGAACTTTTTGTTCTACAACCTTGTCCCATTGGAAAATAATTTCTATGGGCCCTGACTTGGCCCTACATCAAATAATTTTTGGGTAGACTTCTTGCCCCATTGGAAAATTAGGTATGAGAATTGCATTAATTTTCAAGAGTTGTGATATTTTAGTCAGTCTTCATAAAATAGATATTTATGAGCTGTGACAATTAATTTTCCACAATTTTAACATTTTTTCCACAACTTGGTCCTACAAGAATAAAAAGTCATTTAGCAATTGAAATTCTCTATTAAAAAGTGGTTTGTGCCTGTAAATAAAAAACATTGGATTGACCAACTTTTAAAATTCTTGAGCAGCAAGAAATTAATTTATCATATGAATTATACAGGAAATGCACCTCACCTGATCACATGTTTCAAAGTCTTAAATGATAGGCATATGTGTTACATCATGTTTTAAACATTTACCATAAAAGATTACCAATAATCAAATTGATAATTGATACGTCCGGGTGTCCCATGTAATTAAATTTTCTTGGATCATAGCAATATTAATTAAGAAATAGAGTGTGTGTTAAGGAAGTTTCATCATTAATTAAACAAGCCAATATAATAAAAGAAAATAAAATGACGAGTTTTACAAGATCTTGTATTCAAAAGGAAGTTTCATCATTAATTAAACAATTTTTCTTACTCTAATTTTTAATAAAAAGGGAAATTTTCCCTAACCCCTATGCGTTTGATATAATCATATATTGAAATTTTGGTCCATATTATTCACTCCTCAACTTTCATAATTTTGGTCATATTATTGGAAATCTGTTTGAGGAAAATATGTCTTGACAAATTAAATATCAGATCTTGCAAATTTGTCGTTTAAATTACGAAAATGTTAATAGTCAAGTCTTTTATTAAAAGACAGAGAAAGAAAGGGAACGATATGTCAATACATATCTTGTATGGACAAAAGCAAGAATCCGTTTTCGACCCTTTATGTAATTGAAGGGTTTTTAAATGTTGAAATGTAAATATATATTGATAAATTAAACAAAGAAAGATCAAATGTCATTCAACTCACGCTATTGATTGAAAGCTCATTAAGATTTTAAGACTATACAAAATAGTTAGGTTTGATATTTTAATTTTGTATTTATGATTAAACAAAAATAGAAATCATGTATAACCTTACTGCATCATTATATTCAAGTAAATAATGGAATTTGACAACCACTTAATCTTTATTGTTTAAATTGTGAAAATGTTAGTTTTCATGTCCTTTATTTGAAGACAAATGAGGAGAATGATATATCAATACATATATATCTCTTATTGACAGAAAAATAAATTTCATCTTAAACTATGTATTTGAAGGGTTTTTAAATGTTGAAATGTCAACATATATCTCAACAAACTAGATAAAGAAAGATTATAAACCTCAAGGTGATGGATTCCTTATGGCTCACTCGCCAATTTCCTTCTTTTGGTCACGAAAATCTCAATCAAATAATGGAATAAATAGAATGGCCAATAGCTTTTCATGCTTTAATTCCTTCTATTTATTCCATTATTTGATTAAGATTTTTGTTACCAAAAGAAGGAAATTGGCAAGAACCCATAAATTTATATAAGGAAATTGACATTTTTGTAAGTTTATGGATCGATTCCCCAAGTATAAAACTTGCAATTAAATTTCAAGAGTCATAATGTTTGAATCAGTATTTATAAAATAGATGTTTATGAGCCGTGATAATTGGGTTTCCACAACTTGGTCCTACAAGAATAAAAAGCCATTTAGAAATTGAAATTCTTTATTAAAAACTGGTTTTGTACATGTAAATAAAAAACATTGGATTTATTATAAAATAAAGTAAGAGAAGAGAGAAGATGATTAAGAGGAAATAAGAACCAATGCTTTTTTATTCCAAAGTTGAGGCCTTTTGTAATAATCTCCTGTATATTGTCCTTTTCTACCACATTGATCAAAGAATCTTCTTATGACAAATATATTTAATTTGTTACCCCTCATCGATCAAAAGAAATCATAAATTTATTTAAAAAATATTTGATCTCTTTGTTCTCGCACTCATTACCATCGCCTACCAACGAAACTTTAACCTCAATTTTCCCCTATAAAGAAAAAAGAGGATTAATTTCTACCCTGTAATCTTTTTTGTCAAAGTCTGTTTCCTTTAAAGAAAAAGAGGACTAATTTCTACACGTTAATTATTTTTTCAAAGTCTGTTCTCTTTAAAGAAAAAGAAACTAATTTCTATATGTTAGTCTTTTTGGTCAAAGTCTGTCCCCCTTTTTAAAAAAAAAAAAAAAAAAAAAAAATTTTTTTTGGACTAATAAGAAACTCTCGTTGTCACCACCTACCAATTTTGCAAGACTTAGACCGGGCTTGGCCCCACCATTTTCTTAAGAATTCATGGGTGAAAGATTCTTGCGTGCTTATTGGTTTGATAATTAATGAGAGAGAGAGAGAGAGCGCAAATTAGTAGTCCTAAAGCAAGGACATGAAAGATTAATTAAGATTATTAATTTATCTTATTTTAGTTATTAAAACTATGTAATTCAAGGTACATATTACTCATATATATGGATATGATGCATAATATGGTTTTATATTTGTTAAATTGTTAAACAATTGAAATTTATTATACCATTTATATTTAAAAACTTATTATATCGATAATTTAAAAAAAAATTAATTAATTAACATAGAGAGTATAGTTGAAACAAAAAATTCATATACTAATTTTTTTTTGCATTAACTCTATAATATAACTTAATAAATTATGCATCATCATTATAACTAATTGAGTTCATTTCCAAATTTGTATATGACCGAAAAATAAAATCTATGAATTTATTAATAATATAATCATATTGTGTAACTATAAATTGTATGACTACTTAATTAAATCAAATCAATCACATAGTTTCTTACAAATTTTCAACAATTCAAAAGACCAAACGGGAAATATTATTCTTCTATTATGATCTATTAGGAAGCTATTATTTTCATACAATTGCTATTTTTTTTCTTCTAAAAGTTGTGATATTTTATCTTTTCATTTTCTAAAAATACAAAAATCTTGTAAAATTTTACATACAAAGTGATATCTCAAAAAATGAATGGAATAGTTAATATAAACAGTCGAACTTATTATATTCACCAATGCATAGTATTATCAAATATGAAAATAATCACCAATACATTTTCCTGGACATAATTGCTAATAAAAAGCACAAGTAACTCTTGAGAGCATTTTCCCTTCGTGACATAATTCATACAACACAACCTTTATATGAAAAATGGCAATGTTATGTTCTCAATTGTATCATTACAATGAAACTGTATAAGAATATGAAAAATGGAAAATGATGATGGTTATGTTTGTCAATATTTTGTTTTATAACAATATTATTCTATATCTTATAAGATAGTGGAGAAAACTAAATATTAAATTATACTATTTTGAAATCATCACAAGACTTAGATTATGTTATTTAGAGATAAAATGGGAACTTGTAGAGTTTGAGTAGGAATAAGTTTTTATTTTAATCAATTATTTTTATATATACTTATATTTACAATACTAGTTGTAGAAAAATGATTCAAGTTGATGATATTGCCATATTGGAAAACCAATGGTCACAGCTCATAAACATCACATATTTTCGTGAGGACGGACTCAAAAATCATGACTTTTGTGATTTAATACAATTTCCACAATTTATTTTCCAAGGGGCAAGAAGTCAATCAACCCACAAATTATTTAATATAGGAGCAAACTGTGGAAGAAATGCAAGAAAAACCAATAATCACGACTCAAATATATTAATTTCTTGAACGCAAATATTAAACACATCAATCACTTTTTGGTTGTTAGTTTAACAGGAGAATGACAATTTCCCACCTAAGGTGCAATTTCCACAATTTATTTTCCAATGGGGCAAGAAGTCAGTCAACCCACAAATTATTTAATATAGAAGCAAACCGTGGAAGAAAGGCAAGAAAAACTAATAATCACGGCTCAAAGATATTAATTTCATGAACGTAATATTTAACGCATCAATCACTCTTTGGTTGTTAGTTTAACAGGAGAATGACAAATTCCCACCTAAGGTTAGGTTTTAGAAAAACAATTTCCCACCCATCGTTAAAATTTGTTTGTTGACTTTAACTGAAAAAGGACAAAATGATAAATTCAATTTTTTTTTAAAATTTTTTTATTAAAAAATCAGTTGATTAAAAAAATAGAAAAAATTCTCTAACCCCTTTTGAAAACAGAAAGTTAAAAATTTGGATTAATTTGTTACTATCTAATAGTACTGGGTAAAAAATGGAGCTTATTAGGAAAAAAAAAAAAAAAGAATCAGAATTTACCATTCCACAGATTACCTCCCCATGTTTTGCATTTGACAGTATAACAAAGTAAAACAAATTTTTAATTTTTACATCCTAAATTATACAACAATTAACATTAATATATAAAGATTATGTGGGACGTGATTACATTATTTATTATGCATATGTTTTCCCATATTTTTAACCGTATGTCCCATGAGTAATATTTATTTGGGTATTTTCTAAGGATATTAATATTTATTTGGGTATTTTCTTTCATGACACTATTCATACAACACAATTTTAATATGAAAAATTGATAATGATAAGCTTCAATATTTCTATGATAAGAGTATGAAAAAAAAAAAAAAAGAGAAATGATTATGATTTTGCATGTCAAGATGTTTTGTTATTATAATTACTCTAGGTCTTATAATTATTGAAACTTCATAATCTCAACATTAGTTTACAAAACAATTTAATAATTTTAACTGAATATCCAACAAAGTATGATTAACTGAATCTATCTTAACAAATTTATTAATTACATTAATTAGAGTTATATTCATAATAACTCAGCATTAATTTACAAAGCAATATAATAATGTTAAGTAATATAATGGTTAATGTAATCTTAACCTTCAATTGAAAATTTTAATTTAAGATATTTTCAATCACTGTTTTTATAAAAAAATATTGTTAATTAAAATTTTAGGATTATAAAATTATTAGGGTTATAAAAAGATTAATTTCTATGAGCCATAACAATTGGTTTTTCACAACTTGAATTTTTTTCCATAACTTGGTCTTACAGGAATAAAAAGCCATTTAGAAATTGAAATTCTTTATTAAAAAGTGGTTTGTACCTGTAAATAAAAAACACATCGGCTAGTCATATGATTCAAAGTCTTAAATGTGAGGCGTGTTATATCATCCCTTAAAACATTTACCATAAAAAATTACCAATAATCAAATTGATAATTGATATATCCGATCATCTCACGTAATTAAATTTTCTTGGATCATAACAATATTCTAACTCAATCAAATATTAATTAAGAAATAGAGTGTCTGTTAAGGAAGTTTCATCATTAATTAAACAAGTCAACATGATAAAAGAAAAAAAGTGACGGGCTTTAGATTGCAAGATCTTGTATTCTAATTAGGAGATCTTCGACTTGGCGTTTATTGGCCCACTTCAATTTACCAAGTAGATTAGTAATTTCACACCCCTCTTCAATTTACCAAATAGAGTAGTAATTTCACACCCCACTTATTTGATTATTAGCCGCATTTAAAGGATAAAATTGAAAAATAAAAATAACAAAAATAAAAGAAGAGTGGTGTATTTAAGCTCCACTAGATTACATTTTCAGCTCCTATTATAGTTAAAATTATTTTAAAAATTTAATCTATAAATACTTTATACTTCTTTCCAAAATTATCCCATTTGAATATTTTTTTTCCAAAATTTATTCTATAACCATATTTCCAAAAAAAAATATGGTTATGAAAAAAAATATGATCATAAGGAAAAAATATGTTTATGAAATATATATATATATATATTTGTGTGTGTGTGTGTGTGTGTGTGTGTGTGTGTGTGTGTGATCATATTCTATAAATTTAAATATAAAAAGAAATATGGTTATGAAAAAAAAAAAATGATCATAAGGATTAACTAGGGGTGTTCAAATTCCAATCCAATCCACTTAAATGTCATAGTATCATGATATAAAAATATAGGGTTTATCTCATTACCTATGCGTGATTTAATCAAATTTTAAATTGGATAAAAGTTAACAGAATAGACACATAATACAATTATAACCTACATGTTAATTATTATTTTTTTAAATTATAGATATAATAAGTTTTTAAATATAGATGATAAAATAAACGTTAAATGTTTAACAATTTAACAAATATAAAACCATATTATGCATCGTATACATATATATGAGTAATATATATCTTGAATTACATCAATTTTAATAGTTAAAATAAGATAAAATGATTATGTTAAAGCCTATTCTTGTGTTGGATTTTCTTTCATAAAATTGATGTCTTTGAGTCGTGATAATTGGGTTTTCCAACATTTCTTCTACAACTTGGCCCTACATTATATAGTTTTTGTGTTCACTTCTTGCCCCATTGGAAAGTTAAGTATAGAACTTGCATTAAGTTTCAAGGGTCATGATGTCTGAGTTAGTGTACATGAAATAGATATTTATGAGCTGTGACCATGGTTATTAGTATCCTACGATACCTGATACGTATCATACGATACGATTCGATACAAGTCGCCAACAATACATATCAGAGAGTGTATTCTAAACCTTTCGATACGTTGATATGCATCCTACGATATGATACGTATCCGTTCGTATCCTTATAAATATCGATACAAATCGATACGACTTTATTAATTTGGGTCAAAGGCCCAAATAAAATTTCGGGTTAAAATTGGGTCACCCAACCTGGTTCACTAAAACCTACTCAGATTTACTCATTTTGCATAGAGAAAGTGAAGAGAGACATGTGTTGCCCATTTTGCATGATAATAATAATACAAGTGGAGATATAAATATTGACATTGATCTTGGAAATGATATGAATGGTTGAGAGAAAATAATATAGATTCTTAATTTTGTGATTAATTTTTATTATGTAATATCATAATTTAAAGTCAATAATACCACAAAATTCTTTAAATAATCTTGGGGATGATATTAATTTTTAGAAAATTTTAATTATTTTATTTATTTTTTTGAAAAAGGTGTATCTTACGATACGGTATGATATGCGATACACGATTCAAAAAATTAAGTTTTCGATACATGAAACGATACGCGATTTAACAACTATGGCTGTGACAATTGATTTTCCACAACTTAGAACTTTTTTTCCACAACTTCGTCCTACAAGAATAAAAAGCCATTTAAAAATTGAAAATTGTGAGAGCCAATACCCACAATAATAAAAAGCAATAAAATTAAGCAACAGAAGATAAGATAATTTGTGCTTCCTTCGTACACAATGGAAACAAACAATATATAAAAAGTTTTCAGGGTTGTCATATACACTCATTTAGAATTGTTAAAATTTAAGAACAGTTATAATTATTAGCAAGTATTGCATGATTTTTAATATTTTTACAGGAGGTTTTAACATAATGATAGGATGGTTTTTAAAAATCTCATCATGGTTTATGTAATACTTGTTGAAAACAAGGAGTGCTAATGAAACTAAACCATACAACTAAAAAAAGAATTCCATTTGTGAAAGGATGCCCATTGCAATATATTTTTTCATAAGGATTATCCTTTGTTACTTTCTTGGAAAATAGAGTCCATATATTTCCAGTCAAGTGGGTAGAAAAAGACTTCTAGCAATAATTTATAGAGAGATTCCAAGAAGCTTGTCACTTTTGTTGACCTTGACTCATAAAAAATATTAAGAATTATTGTTTTCTTAATTAATCTTCAAAAGCATTGCGGTTTTTTTTCTTTTATTAATATTCAGATCTAATAATATTGGTAAGACAAGTCATTATAGTTGTATTTATGTTGCAACATTTCTTTCTTTGTTTATGTTGCAATAGTCAAGTCAATAAAGAACCAAGTGTCTCCATATTATAAATAGCACAAAGCTAATCTCTTGGCAGTCACATAAGTAGTGCAATCAGTGTGTTATTAAGAAATGGGGTTAAAATGTGTGAGGGTGTGGCTGTTGTTGATTTCAATGTTGATTTCTTTACAAGGATGGAGGATGGAGGGGTGTTTGGAGCAAGAAAGATCTGCTCTCTTGCAACTTAAACATTTCTTCAATGATCCTAACCGTCTTCAAGATTGGGTTGAGGGACATGGAAATTCAGACTGTTGTGATTGGGAAAGTGTTGATTGCAGTTTCGAAACAAGCAGAGTGTCCTCTCTTGATCTTGGCTTTGCAAGAAATCAGGAATTAGGGGAGTGGTACCTAAATGTTTCTTTGCTTTCTCCCTTCCAAGAATTGAAGACACTTTACTTAAATGGCAATCTCATAGCTGGTTGCATTGAGAATGAAGGTTTTTCCATCCTCACTTTTAAATAATGAAAGTTTACTTCCACGTCTTTATTAACAAGAATTGCTTTGTAGGTTTTGAAAGATTATCACACTTGAATAATTTCATGGATCTCGACCTTAGTTACAATATGTTCAATGACAACCGCATTTTACCAGGTTTGAGCAAACATTCATCTCTCAAACATTTAAGTCTAGCTTATAATCAGTTTGGAGAACTAAACCATTTTAATGGTGATGTTCTTTTAAATGACATAACTTTTATTATCACTTTTATATTTAGATTGAAACACAAAATTATGTACGGTTATTATTGTTACTATTATTATTGTATTGATTTCAGTTTCAGGGTTGAATAACTTGAAGTATCTGAGCTTAAGCGATAACATGTTCAATAATAGCATATTATCATATGTGTCTACTCTCTCATCATTAAAAGAACTAAATTTGACTGATATTGGATTGAAAGGCACCGTTGATCTTCAAGGTAAGCTTGCTTCTCATTTTTAATTTCTCTCATGGTTTCAAAAACTTTCAGACTTTGTCCAAACATCTTTTTCATTTTTTCATGGTTTTAGTTGACTTTGTAATTAAACTTAGGGGTGGGAAAAAAAGAACGAAAACCGAACAGAAAAATCAGATCAAAACTGGACCGAAAATTCGGTTTTTTTTTTTTTAAATCAGTTCGGTTTTCGGTTTGAAAAATTCATAAATTGATTATTCGGTTCGATTTTTGGTTTATAGGTTTTTTTAACCGTTAATCGATTTAAAACCGGTTTAAAAAAAATAAAAAATAAAAAAACCTACATATAATTATACTTAACTTCCTAGAGCCCACCGCTACTGTCACTTTTCTCTCTCATCTTCCTTTTTCATCATTGTCTGTCTTCTCCTCTACTATTCTCTTTCATCTTCCTTTTTCATCTTCTTTTCCTCCATTTCTTCTTTTCACTTTTTTTTCGTCTTTTTCTCCATCTCTTCTCCCTGGGTTTTCTCTTTCTTTTTCATCTTTTTCTCCATCTCTTCTCCTTTAGTTTTATCTTTCTTTTCCGTCTTACCTTCTCTTCCATTTTTCTCTCTCTTTTTCATCTTTTTCTCCAATTTTCAAGTTTATTTGAATTTGTGAAGATGTAAGAAATTTAGATGGCTTAATTTGACTTCTTCGGTGAAGAATAATAGTATGGGTACTAGGTAGTTTATCACTTTCGACCTTTTGGGTGTATTTAATATTTTATTATTTATATCAAAACTCGTAGGTGTATATTAAAATTTCTCCTACATTTGGCTAGAATTTGAGAGTAGAAGTTCTGATGGCCAATGGCCAAACTTTCTCAATTGACAGTCATTCTGATTTTAAAAACAAGTTAACCGGTGAACCGAACCATATATTTGGTTCCGTTCATAATTGGTTAGGTTTCGGTTCAAGTTTTTACTTGAACCAAAAAACTGGTTCGGTTTATAAACTACTTTATTCGGTTCGGTTAACCGGAATTTTCCATTGAGTTACTCTTTGACCAAAACAAAGAAGGTAGAGTAACTGAGCAGAAATGAGATTTGCTAAAAGGGATAAAACTTATATATATTTAGAAAGACAATATTAAAGCCTACAGGTATCTACAAGTAATTAATGTTGGCTTAAGGAAAGTTGTTAATTGAATTAAAGTCTTCTTAAATACTTTTTGATTAGTTTTAACTCACTCTATTTTACCTCTGCTAGAATTGGACTCTTTGATAAACTTAGAGGTGTTGTCCATGGGCGGAAATGAGATTGAAAAAGTTGTAATCTCCAAAGGTACTTATTGATGATTAATAATATAGTAAACTTACATTTCTCATTGTTTACTAACATTGCTCTACTTTATGAGAAGCACAATAGCACACATGTACTATATTTATCTAAAGAGCACATTTCAAATTTTAGAGTTGTATTTTTATTCTAATTTTCAATCTGAGAAAGCATTAAATATATTTGTGTTTGAATATTTTCACGAACACACAGGTGAAACGAGTTTGAGGAATTTGACTATGCTTTATCTAAGCAATATGAGTATTAGTGATGGAAGGAGTCTCTTACAGACATTGAGCTTATTCCCATCCCTAGAGGATGTTAATTTCTACTATAACAACTTTAGTGGAGCAGTTAATACTTATGGTAAGTTACAACAATATTGAAAGTAAGTACATTGATACTGCCTAACAAAAAAGGAAAAAAAACAAACTTTCCTTTAAATTATTTTCATAATTACATAATAACTAATTTGCTAAAATTTGTTCTGCCTTTCAACAGAGTTGAGTAATTTTACCAATGTTAGAGAATTTCTGTTCTCTGATTCAAGTCTCCATATAAGCTTTCTTCAAAGCGTTGGAGCATTTATGTCACTTGACACTTTGCGTATGGAAGATTGTGAAGTTAGCGGCGAATTAACTGATCAAGGTAAATTATATAATTTATTATTGCTTAAAAAACGATCAAGAAAATTGAAAAACTGGAATTAGAAGTCTAGTCTAATGCACCGTTTGAATAGACAAATTTTAGTATTCATTCAATATTATTTATAAATTCCACCCAAAAAATAAAAAAATAAAATTGATTTTTTTTTTTTATTAAAGGATTTGGTGAGAAGTGATTCGTAGTATGAATTGAAAATTGATTTATAGATTATTAAATCATTTATTCTTTGAAACACTAACTGTGTATTAATTAAAGTTATTTTTTAGTCTAACATTTTTTCTCTTTAAATGTACATTTTATTGTTTCTCTTGTTTTCACACTTATTAAACTAAAAACAACTTTATTTCTCTTTTTTCTTTATTAATGTAATTTTATTTTGTCAACATCAATATTCTTTATTTTTTTATTTAAGATTTTATTTAACCTTGCTGAATATTTTTTTTCCAGTTTAGCCCTTATACCATATTGAATGTTCTTTTCAATGTTTTTCAATTTAGAATATTAAAATATTTAGTGAAGACTATGCTAATAGGAAAAGAGATTATTAATTTATGATCACTTATTTTAAAAACAACAAGAAAAAGATCACAAGGTATAAAACCCTATTTACAGGCTCACTTAACTAATTCAGTTAAAATAAACTTGCTTCAAAGGCATTTTGAAATTTCAACATTTTGACTATAAGTAACCGTTAAATATTATATGGCCAATAAAAATATGTTGCGTAGAAAATGAAATATTAAAAAACTGAGAATATTTGAAAAAAAAAAAAAAAAAAAAAAACCAAAATGATAAAAAGTCTACGCCAGCAGTAGGCCACTTCTCTTCACTCAAAATTCATGCCTTCCATTTCTCCACACTTCTCTTCACTCAAAATTCATCTCTGTACAGCTGTACTCTTTACTCCCACTGTAACCCTCTCTATCTCTCTCAATTAATTCTTTTAAAAAAGACTATAAAAAAATTAATTCTTTTCTTTTTTTGATTTTTTTTTTATTTTCTACATCTTTTAAAATATTTTAGTTTGTCTTCTTATAAAAAAAACTATTATAATTTTTTTTTAGATGAAAAAGAAAAATATTATTTTATAGTTATTATTAATTTATGGCAAAATAAGAATATCCTTTCTTGTCAGGGTTATATTAGTCTTTTACGTTTTTTTTATAGTCACTAAATTTCAATGAGGATATTACAGTAAATGTCATTAAACAGTTAATTTTCCCTCTCTTACAAGTTAAATTATGACTTTTAACTGGGTCTAAAATGTTTTCTAGAATATAAACAATGATCCAACGAATTGATTAGAGTAAATAAAATTGCATAAAATCTCAACAAAATTTTGTACCTTATATATATAACATTCAGTTAACATTATATTTAGCTTTTTCAAGAGTTTCAACTTCATTATATTTTTTGAGTAATATTATTTGCAAACACGTTACTTGAGCAAGGTTAATACTTCTCTCTTCTTACAAGTTTAATTAATTTTTAGTTTCCGATTCAATCAAGCATAACCTATTACTAAGTAATTTATAAATTAGCAATTGACTTTTTTCCAATTTAGAATATTAAAATAATTGGTGTAGATTATTGAACAATATTTTCAAGGTGATGTGATCTATGCTAGTAGGAAAACAGATTATCCTTTCTATTATGCCATATTGAATGTTTTTTCCAATATTAAAATAATTTTTTTAGAGGAAAAAAATATATTATTTTATGCTTATAATTAATTTATGGAAAAATAAAAATATCCTTTCTTGTCAAGGTTATGTTAGTCTTCTTATGTTTTTATATGTCACTTAAGTTTTAATAATGGTATTACAGTAAATGTCATTAAAACAGTTAATTTTAACAAAATTTAGTTGTTAACTGTTAAGTGTCCTTTTTAATCAAGTTTTACAACTTACTGTATTTTCCTCATTGTTTTTAAAATAAGTGGTCCTAAATTGATAATCGTCCTAACTAACAAGAAAAAGTAACAACCCTCTCATAAGAAGTAGCCATTTAATTAACGTGGGCCAAAGTCCAAAGCTTCTCTTGGTAAATTAAAAGTATAATTTGAGCACATATTATAAAAAGAAAAAAAATTAATAATAATTATCTGAATTTATTAAATTAAATTTTTATATACACTCTTTTATTCATTTTATTAATGGTTAATTTATATATAAAAAATTTTATGTCTAGTATTCTTCATTAAATATTTGATTATTAATGAGAAAATTTTCCAATTTAGAATATTAGTTAATTTGTTTGGGACATTCAATTGGTTTTGTACTAAAAAGTCTCTTAAAGCATGAGATTATTTGTCCCAAAATATTTAGGAAAAGATAGTCAAAACCTAACAATGAATATGCAATGCCGGATTAACTCTAGTCTTTTAGATCATTAATATCTAATTAGTACTACTCTTAAACAATGGTTAAATGTTTGAATACACTTTTCTAAATTTATTTTGTTAAATAAAATAGAACATTGAAATTAGTTTATGATATTTCTTCTTTATTTCAATTACACATAAAAAAAATATTTTTTTCCTTCTTTATGTGTAGAATTGCCTACGTTCAAGAGTTTGATGAAATTGGATATAAGTAACACTATTTTCAACAACAACAACTCTCTTCAAATGCTTGGTAGCATGACTTCTCTTGTGTATTTATCAATTGTCAACTGTACCTTCAAGAACACTTCACTTGATGAAGGTTAGTAACTTTTTTCCTTCCCCTTCTAAGTGTAATTAATTGTTTTATTGAAAATTTATATTAGGTAATATTATGATACATTACTTAAATAGATATGAATCAAGGATTAAAACAGGTAATATTTTTTATATACATTACTTCAATTGATTAGGTAATATTGATCAAATGACTTATTAGAGTAAATAATTATCTCTCTTATAATTTATTTAAGTAATTAATTAATTATAGATAAGTTAATGGTTTGTGCTATTGTAATGAAATTCTATCCTTTAAAATGGTAAAATATATTTAATTATCTGGGTTATTCCATCTATATTATTAATAAGAAATTAAAAATATTTAATTGGAACATTTATTATTAAAGATAATCAAATGTCCATATGAGATAATTATTATAAATATAAGAAAATACCAAATTAAAAATCTACTATATAATCTTATAGATTAGTGATATACAACATTTTGGTTGTCTATAAAAATATAAACCTGCACCTAATTTGATAACTTCTACAACTACTTTTCTTCTAGAAAATAACTTTCCCCACTAATATGACGTAAAAATAATCATAGAAAAAGATAGTCCATATGAAATTAGCTAGAAGCACGAAATCCTAAAGATTAGAATCCTAGTTGGCAGTTGAGATAAGAACATTGAGTTTATATCCTATTTAGAATATGTGAAATTTAATATTGTTCGCAAATTTGCCTAGTTTCAAGAATTTAAAACTTTTGAAGATTGATGAAACTGCTCTCAACAATAATTTGTGAACTATTGTGATGAAATCATAAGTATTAATCTAAAAAAAATTAATGGATGAAACATTAAATTATTTGTGGATTTTTTACTCTCATCTTTTTCGATTATTAAAAAGCAAACTGAAAATTTAAAGCCTCAAATAAACAATTATTATATATCAAAAAATTTTACATGATTTAATAATATTTTCAATTTCATTATCTTATTTAATTTATTTAATTCCACAATAGTTATATAGAGATTTCTAGAATCCATAGCCCATTGGGATATAAAATCGTTACAGTAAAACTCATATGTACTAATGAGTTAAATGCTAGACAAAACTTTTAAAATTTTTTTAAATATATATAACTCTATTAAAAAGGAAAACAACATAAAAATAAATAGTGCACATGGCTAGTATATTTATTAAATTTGTGCACTATAATAATTATTAAGCATATTGATTAAGGAACATTTGCGTAGCTATAATTACCCTTGTGCTTCACATACTAACTGTTAAGGAACAATTTTTATGTCAGGAATATGTAAGATGCCTCAGCTTGGGCGGTTAATTATCAGTGGTAATGGTTTAACGGGTACCTTCCCTTGGTGGTGTGTAGCAAACTTGACTTCCCTTTATCAATTAGATATCTCCATAAATTCCTTCACTGGGCACATTCCAATGGAAATTGGAGCATATCTATCAGTATTAAATTCTTTCAACATTTCTAGAAATGCTTTTGAAGGTAGTATTCCATCTTCATTTGGTGACATGAAGTCGTTGATGTGGTTGGATATGTCTAACAATTTGTTGACTGGAGGAATACTTGAGGAATTGGCGGGTTGCATCTCATTACAACACCTAGCATTGTCAAATAATAGTTTGCAAGGTCAGATATTCTAGGATGTAATGTTCAGAGATGAAATTCATTCACATGTGTTTTTTCTTTTTTTTTTTGGAATTAATAGATTTAGCTGTATTTTATGTTATTGGCCCCCTTGTGTATAATAACGAAAGTGAGCCATTGGTCTGGTTTCTTATTCTTTCATTTAGTTGACTATGTGCAACACGAGCAATCAATTAAAACATTCCTTTTTTAACTATTTAAGCAATAAAATATAATATAATTAAACTCTTATAAGTAATTAATTTTGTATTAGGATTCTAAACTGCATATATAAGCACATATTAAGGATGGGCCACTTTTGTGGACTTTTGTAATCATTTACTTTTCGATTGTAACCGAACTATAGCTGTAATTTCTTAATTTTTGGCAATGCTAAAAGATTACTATCAACACATAAATAGTGGAATGCATACAAAACTTCATAATCATATTATACCAAAATGCAAATAAAGTACATTAAAATTATATTATTTCACTAAAAATTATAATAGAGAAAATAAATTTCAAATTAAATAAATAACATTACAAATTATTATAATATCTAAGAAAAAATAAAAGAAAAGCTTTCATCCGTGCTTTCATCACCAAGTTATCAATGCCTAAAAAAGTAACAAGATAATGTTAGTAGGATGAGGAATGCTACGGACCATCATTTGTGAAGTCGCAAGATCAATCGGGTCACTCTCCTTAACACGTATTCCTTTCCCCATTTAGACTGAATTAGAGTAAGCAAAAGCCTATTGTGTTAATTTTAATTATAAATATGTCAATTACCTTTTATCTTGAGGTTGGGTCGAATCCAAAAAACCCTATGTGATACTTGTAATTACTCTTAACCTCCCTGTGGTACGATAATGACTCTCAACCTCCTGTTGTTGGTATCTTTTTGGTAATTTTAACCATAGAAAGGGTAAATGACCTTAATGTCCTCACCTGCTTTGCCCATTAATCTAACCGACCCCCCTTACTATCACTTTATCTTTCTCAGCCCCCAAAACCCATGTTAGGCTTAAAAAATTATTAAATTATGTAAAATATTACAATTTTTAGTTAAAAAATAGAAAAGAATCTAAACAAATTAAAAAAAATCTAAAAAAAAGAGATATTTTTTTTTGAATAAATGAAAAGAATAAGAAATATATGGTAATAATTAAAAATAAAATGATCTAAAAATTGAAAAACTTACTTTGTAAAATGTTAAAAAATTTAATAATAATCTGAAAAAAAAAAATTGACCTTGGCAAATATTTTTTAGATTTTAGCTTTTTTTTTTTAGTAGGCTTTTGTAGTATTCTTAATTTTTCAAAAATTTTAAAGTTTTTTTAATTCTTATTTTATTTAGTATTTGTGTTTTTAGGTTAAGGATTTGTGTTGTTGAAGTTTTTTTTCTTTTTTTTTTAATTTTATTAGTTATTTTACGTTATTTATTTAAAAATGAGTTGTTAATAAATTTTATGGTAAATTAGTCAAATTCAAAATATAATTATGGTATTTCATAATTGTGTTTGGTCAAATTTAGTCAAGTTCTTTCTTTGTTAAGGTCTATGTGGTAGTTTCCAAAGTTTTTGGGATATAAGTAGTTTTACACTTAGTGATTCTAAAAATTTAGGTATATTTTACTCTTTTACCCTTGAATTTGTTAATATATATACTATATATGAACTGGGACAGCCGAAGAGAAACCGGTAGAAGATAATCTTGGTTTCTTTTGTGAAATTTTAAAATTGGATGCTTTATTCTCTTTATCTTTATAAATTAAAACCCATTCTAATAATGGATAAATGTAAATAAAAGTAATATTTAATAGTTATTTATAAGTTTATTTGTATTTATTATAAATACATAATTTAGATATAAGAAGAGGATCAGTCAACTATCAAAAAAGCATAAATCTTTGAGAAACTCTAATAAGGTGCTTAATTTCAGTTATTCAACTTTACATATACTTTAGGATCAGGTTGGGGATTATGGGCTTGGGCTGGAAAACTGTAGAGAGGTTGAACTGGTGAAACTAGAAATTCAGTTTGGTTTGTGAAAGCTGAAGCTCAAGGTTAAAAAAATAGCAGAACAGTTACATATAAGTTGAATCCTTTTATTAATTTTAACTAATGCCATTTTTAATTAACCTTAATTGCATATGAAATTGATATATGCTGTAACTGCTTGAGAGAAGTTTCATGTTATAGTTGTATTTTTACCAAATGGACTATAACCATCCATTACCTAGCAGTTGGCAGAGGAATAGAGAAATCTTTCCAGCCAGGATTTAATAACCATTATGAGAATAGCTAATCACATCATCATATTTATCTCAATAAAACAGATCAAACTATGCTGGTGAAATGCAAGGAATTGTATGCTTTTAGCTCTGTTTTGTATGTCCTGGGTATCCCTTTTCTTGACCTATGTTTTAGACTCTATTTTGGTAGAGTCCTTTGCTAAAACAGAGGAGGGTATTCCCAAAGAAGAGAACTTCTGAATCTATTTAATAAGCTTATGATATACTCTGCTTTGTTTATTACTGAGGGACGGCTATCCCCTGTTTTGTTTATGAGGAAGTCGTTGTTTATGTTGTTTGTATTACTGGAAATGAACATTTTGGTTTGTGACGCAAAACGATTTTTCATTCAGCAGTTGAAAACGATTCTGAAAAAACATTGACATGATTCACATGAAGTTAAAAGAATTGTTTTATTATAACTTAAACTCCGGCTATTGGCAATAATTCCTACAGATACCATGAAAATGGAAGTAACGAACTGAGCTGAGACTTCCAGCGATAGGATTCGTATCAGAAAATAGTCAGCAGGATACACCGAGACATACCATCACCGTGACGCGACCTCTAATGGCTGAATTAACGATTTCTGCTTGCTTCCAACAATTTATCAGAGGCAAACAAAGTGAAATTTCATGTAATATAGTTCTTCAACAATTGCTCTGTAGTTAATTTGCTAGATCCTTCATTTTCTGTTCTAGCTCTTGAGCTTCATAATTTTGTCTGCCAAAAAAAAAACAGATAGAGTGAGAATTACTTACAAAACTTTTTTTAAGTTTATTCTTTTCAAGAAATAGTCACTTTTAAAATCTACCAACCTATTTCATTTCCAGTATTTATAAGAACACTGCAATGTGTATTCCTGAGTATTGTGAAGCCAACATCCCTTTGATGCCAACACATAATGTGCCAATTTTTAAAGCATATTCCTATTCAAGTAGGGAAACAATTCAACACAATCAAGCAAAAACTTCCATTTTGCCATCTGGAGAAACAAAAATCAATAAATAGAAAATGAGATTGTGTAAAAGTATTTAATTGATATATTAATGTGCAGGAAAAAGAAGAAACTAATCACCCTAGTTCATTTAATTCTTTTAATGGCAGTAAATTCATCCAGAGATATTGATCTCTTGCCTTAAATGCAGAATAAATGAAACTGCTGATGATGAAAAGATCAATTGAAACTACAAGACCAGCAACTCTGAGCGTTTGATATAAAGTAAACATGGTCAACGAATCGAAGATAATGGAATCTCCTTCTGAAGGACTGGAACATAAGGAAGCCTAAAGAGACAACAAACCAATTGAGTTATGACACTGGAAAGTACCTTAAGATGAGATGTTTCTCCAGTTTACCATGTTTGATCACCGAAACCTTTCTCATCCGTTCAACCAGAACTTTGTATTACTTGATAGTAGAACTTTATATCGAATGCCAATTCTCGGAAAAGGATTCAATATCAAGAAATGATGCTCCGCTGATTATGTGTTCAGTTGATTCTTAGAAATAACTGAAATTATCAGTAATTAAAATTAGTATCAACCAGCTAAAATATATCAGTTAAAAACTTTCTTCCCTAACACAACATTAGGCGCTAATCGTAAAATAAACAATGACGGAAGAGAAAAGAGAGTCCAACCATATATATACACCATAACAATCCAACCTCGATACTATGATACATGGGCTAACTCACTCCCAAAAGCTAACTCAAACGAGGGAGCCAACCACATATAAACACCGTAATAGACCATCAATTTGGTGATGTGAGATAAATTCAACTTCTAACAATCTAAATGTTCAAAACAAGTCAAGTATGGGCAGAATTGTGAAATTGGCTGTTTAGGTCGAGAAAATGAATAAGAATTGATACAGATTCCGTAGAATCAACAAGAACCAAAATATTTGTTGGACATATATTTAGACTGACATACCTGGGAATGATGGTTTATGAAACTGAATTGAATTCAGTCCTCTTCTTATGAGCTACCAGAGGTTTACACTCCAACCTCTGGAGACAGGAGGTAGGTGGGCTATCATGGGCCAATAGAGTCCTTCATCCTTCTTGCACCTTTCTTCTAGCAAAGGACACTCATCAATATATAGTTTCAAAAGCGACGGAGGCAGGCCCTGCTCTGGAAAGTATTTGAGCTTTGGACAATGAAGGATAGATAGTTTCTTTAAGGAAGTGAGGTTTTGAACCACTGAAGATAGCCTTTCTAAATTTGGAAAGTTCTCAATCTGTATGGTGGTTAGAGAGGTAGGAAGTGTCATTTCCATTTCCTCCTGTGGAAAGGATTCCACGTCATCACATCCCCCTCTAATGTACAGTATTCTAAGAGAGTTGAGTTTGTGTAGCCCCCACTTGAGCAAAGGCTTGCAGATGTTGACATCTTTCATCATTAAGAACGCAAGGTTGGTGGGAAATCCATCCTGAGGGAAGGATACAATGCCGGGACATCTTTCTATTCTCAATTCTTGAAGACAGGAGAGGTTGTGCATATTATTCGGTAAGGCCATCAGTTTCTCACAGCCGTTAATCCGGAGCTCTGTCAGTTTCGTGGAGGGCAAGCCTCCTTCTGGAAACCAGACAATGCTTGAACAATTCTGTAATATAACCTTTTGAAGACTGGTCAGCCTGTTCATGTCATCAGGTAAAGATTTAAGATTTAAACACTTCTCAATGACAATTGTTTCAAGAGATATGTTGCTGCTGGATATCAATGCCTCAGGAAAAGATTCCAGAGCTTTGCAATTCTCAATTCTGATGGATTTCAGCTGGGAAGGAACGCCAATTCCTGCAAAGGAAACAAGATTTGTGCAGTTCCTTAGATATATCTCTCTAAGGGAACAGAGATTGTGCAATCCTTGTGGTAGCTTGTCAAGGCATTCAATATTCCCCAATTCCAGATATTGGAGTCTGCAGGGCAACCCTTTCTGTCCTTGCTCTTCTTCTTCCTGTGTCATCAAGGAAAACAGTGGAGGATGGAGAGAGCTAATATCTTGGTGTAATCCCATTCCTGTCTCACAGAAAGATGTTAGCTTCCTACAACCAGAAATTGTCAGTTCTTCTAAATTTGGTATCCCTTGCATAAAACCCTCTCCCAGAAACACGCGATTTGACACTGTGGAAAGTACCACCGACTTCAATGATCTGAGGTCTACTGTACTCCACTCCACATCTTTGCATCCATCAATTTTTAATTCACGAAGTGCTGGAAAACTTGGAACTGAAACCGAGAATTTCTTACATTTTTCAATGACAAGCTTATTCAATAAAGGAAGACATTTCGGCAATCTTCCTCGCAAGTTTGGACACCGTATAATACGAAGCTCTCGCAACTGAGGAAAGCATTCAACTTCTTCACTAGGTCTATGAGGAACCCATTCTTCCCATTCTTTCATGTCAAGAAAATGGAGAATTTCAAGTGATGGAAAAGGGACTGAGAAACCATTTCCATAGAAGTCTAAACCCACGCATTTTACTCCATTCATTCCCTTGATAACAAGGTCCTTGAGGAAGCGCAGTTGCCCTACTGATGGCAGGGAAATACACTTGCGGCAATACTGGAATTTTAAACACTCTAGTTTTGAGAATGAGAAATCTCCTAACCAAGTTGGAAATTTTATACCATCATAGCCTCTGATAATGAGTTTTTTCATATTTTGATGAGGTCGTAGCATGCCAAGTACCTGCGTTTGAGTTTCCCCTGGCTTTGAAATTACACCACTGCACTTCCATTCCAAAACTAGCTCATTGAGGTTCTCCTTACCATTTAAGTCAGCCTCCTCAACATCATTAGCATCATGAACATTCTCCAACATGGAAATGTGAAGCCTCTCCCTTAGGTGAGTTAAGGACTTTAACTCCGCTATTCCAGAGCCAACACCTTTCCCCACAACAAACTTAGACAGTGTTTGGAGACCAGTTAATTTACTGATCCTTAGAGGCATTTGCTCCAATGAATCTACTTTGAAAATATTGACATGATGTAGATTGATTAGATTGCCTATGTCTGTGCATAATTTTCTTAGACGAGCACAGCCCTCTAATACAAGTGCTTGTAAATTGCAAAGAGTACTCACTGATTCAGGCAAAATTTCAATACAAGTGTAGGAAAGGTCAATGTAACGTAGATGCTTCAAATCTCCAATTTGATTTGGCAGCTTCCGAATGCAAAATCTGTGCAAAGATAAAACCCGTAAACTGTGTAACTTCCACAACTTAGGATGAATAACAGCTTCCTCTATGCAAGAGGAATCGTGATTTTTCTGTTCGTGAAACGCAAGCTTAGGGTGAATAAAAGCTTTTTGTTCACGGGGCAAGTAAAAGGATTCCTTCCCTTGCATCATCAATAACAGGAAAGTTCGTAAACCTTTGATGTTATTTGAGGCCTCAAGTTTTTCAATGCCATCCAGGGGGCCACTAATGTAAGATAAATGACGAAGAATATTATTAGAAAAAACATACTGGTTGTCACTCTCATGTGTATCCTCCATTCTAAAATATACTTCTCCTGCAGCCCACTGAGTAAGGTCATGAATAAGATCATGCATCACAAATACTGACCTACTCGATTTTGATTCTTCGAAAAATGACCTTGATTTTAGCTCACAAAAATAGTCACGACCTAATTCTTCCATTTTCTTCACATTATTTTCAGGTTGTAATAAACCCTCAGCCATCCATAGTAAAATAATATTTTCCATTTCAAATTCATAACCCTTTGGAAAGAGTGAGCAATATGCAAAGCACCGTTTCAAATGTGAAGAAAGATAATAATAACTTACTTTAAGAGCTGGAATAATGTCACATTTCTCTTCTGGTAAAGCCCACATCTTGCTATTTAGTGCGTTTTCCCACTCGTTGATGTCATATTTGTTGGAGTTGTCGACTACTTCAGCATTAATGGGTAACGGAGACGCACTCGGGGGTCCCGTTGCCCGGTGAGCGGGCGGGTGCCCGGGGCAGCGCCCCCGAGCCCGTAGGCGGTTTTGGGCTTTTCCATGTATAACCGCTGTAGGATTCCTTTTAAGTTATTAATTCCTTTTTGGGTTGGGCTTAGGAATAGGAATTCTTGTAAAACTAGGTTTAATCCCTTAAACCTAGTATATAAACATTCTTTTCTCTTGTTATGTGTGTGAGAACAATTCATTCATTGTAAACGAGAGAGGTGAGGCATATTGCAATAATATTGACTCATCTGGACGTAGCCTACATTGGGTGAACCAGGGTAAATCGCGCGTATTACATTCTTTGTTTACTGTTTGTTTTGTTTAACTATTATTATTTTGTTCCTGTTGCTTCTCTATTTCGTTCAATTGGTATCAGAGCAAGGTTCTGTTAGATCGTGATTTAGAGATGGCGGGATCAAAGGTTGAGATTGAGAAGTTCGACGGCAAACGCTTGAGCTCTGGAAACTGCGGATGGAGGATCTACTCGTTGATAGGGACTGTGGGGTGCAATTGTGAATGATAGGCCAATACGGATCGCCGAAGTTACAACGAGTGAAACGTCTGGAACTGGATTGTCAAGTACGCTTGGGTCTAAACCTGCTGAAGGAGAATTATCAGCGCCTGATCGTGCCGCACTTGCTGAATGGGACAAGATGGATCGGAAAGCCAGAGGTTTGATTCGCATCTGTCTTGAGGACTCTGTTCTAACGAATGTGATGGATCAGGATACGGCTAAGGGTTTATGGCGGAAGCTGGAAAATATGTATCTGAGTAAGTCTTTGGTGAACGTGCTGTTCCGTCGCAAGAAACTTTACAATCTCCGTATGCATGATGGGGATTCTCTTGCTGCACATCTGGATGAGTTTAATACTCTGGTGAATCAACTGCTGGCTGTGGATGTACAACTCACCGAATCTGAGAAAGTGGTAACATTGTTATGCTCGCTGCCTGATACGTGGGACAATCTGATTGTTGCGATTGGTGGTGGAGGATTGACACAGATGTCGTGGGAATCTGTATGTTCTACATTGTTGGCAGAGGATATGCGGCGGAGAGGTTCAGAGGGTTCGTCTAGGGATGCTTTAACTGCTAGGGGACGAAACCTTGATAGGAATTCAAATAAGTCTGGCGACAGGGGAAAGTCGCGAGGTAGATCTAAGAGCAAGGATAAAAGTAAGATTAAATGCTGGAGATGTCAGGAATTTGGGCATTTTAAGAAAGACTGCAGAAACAAACCGGTGAAGGGGAAGGAAGCTGAAACTTCGTACAAACGGGAATCAAATGGTGATATGTATGTGGCTGCTGCATGTATGGCTGGATCAGACCAATCGGTTTGGTATGTTGATACTGGTGCGTCGTTCCATATGACACCTCACAAGGAATGGTTTTGTGAGTATGAGACATACAATGGAGGAAACGCTCTGTTAGGAGATGATACTGCTGTGAAGATTATTGGCCGCGGGAAAATCAGGCTGAGGTTGCATGATGGTTCAGTGAGGACGCTCAAGTGATGCACATCCACGGTATGAGTAGAAATCCTCTCTGTTGGAACAATGGCTGACAGGTATAGTATTCAATTGTGACAGAACATCCTGTAAGATGACTCGGGGATCTATGGTTATTGCACGAGGAGTTCGACATGGTACACTATACAGTCTGCAAGCATCAGTTGTAAGAAATTCCTTCTTTGGGTGGTTATGTTTCGGAAAAGGAGGCTGAAAAAGAAATTGATTCTGCAACATTGTGGCATCAGCGAATGGGGCACATTGGAGAGTCGGCTTTGTCTACTTTGGTGACTCAGAATATGGCTGAAGGTATTCCTAACTGTTCCATGAGTTTTGGGTTTTGTGAGGAATGTTTACAAGGCAAGCGAATCGAGGGTTAGTTTTCAATCGACGACACAGAGCAACAAAAATACGGAGTTAATTCATAGTGACGTTTTTGGGCCCACTCCAGTGGAATCAGTTGGTAAATCCAGGTATTATGTATCTTTCATTGATGATTTTTCTAGATACTGTTGGGTTTATTTTATGCGCAGCAAGTCTGAGGCTTTTGAGAAATTTCGGGAATTTAAAGCCTTAGTTGAGAATCAGTTTGACAGGAAGATTAAAGCTTTGCGAATTGATAATGGCGGTGAGTTTTGCTCTAGTAAGTTTGAGCAATTTTGTGCGACACACGGAATTGCAAGGCAGAAAACTACACCTTACACGCCTCAACAAAATGGAGTGGCTGAACGTCTCAATCGGCATCAAGTAGAAGGCTAGATGCATGCTGAATACGATAGATTTGGGGTCTGAGTTTTGGGCTGAAGCTACAGCGATGGCGTGTTATTTAAAGAATCGATCTCCCACTTCTTCTGTTAAAGACATGACGCCATATGAAGCTTTGTATGGTAAGAAACCCAATCTGTCTTTTATTCGAGTTTTTGGTTGTGATGCGTATGTGCATGTGCCAAAGGAGAAGAGAAGCAAGCTTGACAGTAAATCTGAGAAGTGCAAGTTTGTGGGGTTCAAGGATGGCATCAAGGGATACAAGTTGTGGAATCCTGTGAGTAAAAGCATTACATACAGCAGAGATGTAATCTTTAGAGAGGTAAAACAACGTGTGGGAACTCCTGAAGATCTTGAGCAGTCAAAGAAAATTCAGTTTGATGTGACTACAGTAGAGCAAGAGGAGGAGATGACACCTAATGTTGCTGCAGAGACTGAAAATTTAGAGTCTATAGAATCTGACCAAGAAGATAAACTTGATAGTGTGGCTGATGAGGGTTCTATAGATGATTTAGAGGATGATTCTGATGATGAAGTTGTGGTGCCATCAACTTTGAGGAGATCTACAAGAGTTAGAAAGGCACCAGTTCGTTTCTCTCTAAGTGCATTGAGTGGATTACATGCTTTGAATGTGATTGGTGATGAACCTAGGAATGTAAATGAAGCAAGAGCCATGGAAGATGCAAATCTGTGGGAGGTTGCGATGAATGATGAGATGCAGTCACTGGACAAGAATAATACATGGATCCTATGTAAATTGCCTAAGGATAGAAAGGCAATTGGTTGCAAGTGGGTGTTCAAAAGAAAGTTGCAGGCAGATGGGACAATTGCAAAGTATAAGGCGAGACTCGTTGCAAAGGGATTCTCGCAGATTGAGGGTGTTGATTATGGTGAGATTTTCTCTCCTGTGGCCAAGTTAACATCAATCAGGTATGTTCTATCTATTGCTGCTGCGTTTGATCTTGAAATTGAACAACTTGATGTAAAGACGGCATTTCTACATGGAGATTTAGAGGAGGAAATTTACATGAGGCAACCTGAGGGGTTTGTATGTAAAGGGAAGGAAGACTTGGTGTGTAGGTTGAGGAAGTCTCTGTATGGGCTTAAACAATCACCAAGGATGTGGTACCAAAAGTTCGACTCCTATGTTCTTCAGCATGGTTTTAGCCGCAGCAACGTGGATCACTGTGTGTATGTAAAAAGGTTAGAAAATGTCTTTGTTATTTTAACCTTATATGTAGATGATATGTTGCTGATAGGGAATAGCAAAGAGTTGATAAATTCTGTGAAGGGTTTGTTGGCTGCACAATTTGACATGAAGGATCTTGGGGCTGCAAATTTTATTTTGGGTATGCAAATTACTAGAGATCGTCAGAGTTGTAAATTGTGGTTAGGGCAGAGAAAGTACATCGAGGAGGTGTTGAAGAAATTTAACATGGTAGACTGCAAACCTGTGAAGACTCCTATGACTTTGGGAGTGAAATTGTCTACTGATCAGTGTCCTAAGTCTGAGGAAGATGTTGAAGAAATGACACATGTGCCATATGCGAGTGCTGTAGGTAGTTTGATGTATGCCATGGTGTGCACGCGACCCGATATTGCACAAGCAGTGGGAGTTTTGAGTCGCTTTATGTCAAATCCTGGTAAGGAGCATTGGAGTGCTGTAAAGAGGGTTCTTAGATATCTTCGTGGGACCTCGGATTTATCATTATGTTATGGAGGCATGGCGACTGGGGATGAGCTAGATGTGATAGGTTTTGTGGATTCTGATTGGGGAGGTGATCTCGATAGTAGGCGTTCCACAAGTGGGTATGTATTCTCTTTATTTGGTGCTGCTGTTTGTTGGATGAGTAAAAGGCAAAGTCCTGTGGCTTTGTCATCGACTGAGGCATAATACATGGCATTGACACATGCTGGCAAGGAAGCTATGTGGCTTCGAAGATTGAGTTTAGAGCTTGGTTTCAAGCTTGATGCTGTGAAGATTGGATGTGACAATCAAGGGGCTATTTATTTAGCCAAGAATCCTGCTTTTCATTCGCGATCAAAACACATTGACATACAATACCATTTCATCAGGCAAAAGGTGGAGGAAAAATTGGTGTTGTTAGAGAAGGTTGATACACTTGTTAATGTTGCAGATTTTCTTACCAAGGCTGTGAGCTTAGCAAAGTTTACATGGTGTGTTAATGAGGTAGGCCTTCATTGTGTGAAGTATTCGCCAAGTGGGAGAATGTTGGAGTTGTCGACTACTTCAGCATTAATGGGTAACGGAGACGCACTCCCCGGGGAGCGCGAGGCGGTTTTGGGCTTTTCCATGTATAACCGTAGGATTCCTTTTAAGTTATTAATTCCTTTTTGGGTTGGGCTTAGGAATAGGAATTCTTGTAAAACTAGGTTTAATCCCTTAAACCTAGTATATAAACATTCTTTTCTCTTGTTATGTGTGTGAGAACAATTCATTCATTGTAAACGAGAGAAGGTGAGGCATATTGCAATAATATTGACTCATCTGGACGTAGCCTACATTGGGTGAACCAGGGTAAATCGTGCGTATTACATTATTTGTTTACTGTTTGTTTTGTTTAACTATTATTATTTTGTTCCTGTTGCTTCTCTATTTCGTTCAATATTTACCATGCAGCAGACCACCAAGACTTTTAGCTGCCAAAGGCAAACCATCACACCTTTTCACTATCTTTTCTCCAATTTCCTTCAAGTGTGGATGCATGTTAAAATCTGTTCTGCCCAATGAATGCCCGAGTAAATATACACAAACATGCTTCATTTGACAACTCTTTCAAATGGTGCGCGCGTGTACATACCATAGATGAAACACCCCGATTCCGAGTTGTGACAATAATCTTACTTCCTCGTTATCCACTTCAAATGGTTGGCTTAGGGTAGCCCAATAATTGGGATTTTCATTCCAAATATCATCTAAAACAAGCAAATATTTCACTTGACAGTTTTGCTTCAACTTGACTTGAAGCAAGTTTAGATCATTAATATTACCGTCTCACAGATGGAACATAAAATTGTTTCGTTATGTTGATAATATCAAAATCCTCGAAACACTAACCCAAGCCTTGAAACCAAAATGAGATTCTATCCTATCATCATTGTAGACAAGTTGAGCAAGAGTTGTTTTGCCCACCCCTGCCATCCCGATTATAGGAATAACAAAGAAATCCATTACTAGTACTTGAATCATCATCTATCAATAAACTAACTATTGCCTCCTTATCTTGTTCCTGCCGAACACTTTGGCTTCATTCACCAAAGAGGTCGCGGTGGTCTTTGGTTGCCTTTTCTGGACCTTCCTCCGAAATTTTCTTCCGGACAGATGTTGTTTCCATGTTGCTATATCTTGCAATCTGGTATTAATCTCCTCTATTTGGGATGCCATTGTGGAATTGAATCTCTTATACTTAAAAGATCTTTGATTGAAGCTGTTGCGCAAGAAGGAATGATCTTCCGTAACTTCGTAGCTTACTTGTGCCGGCTTAGGTCGAGGTTGAGGTTGAGTTTCAAGCAACAACTTCCTCCGCAAAGCTTCATTGCAAACTCATCTAGTATGTCTTCCACGTCGTAAGCCAAGTTTTTAAGGTCATCAAGCCGGATCTTCACCGAGCGTTTCATGGAGTCTCTCTCTGCATCTTCAAGCTTGCATGAATTTCCATCATATTTTCTCCCACTTGAGGTCGCTTGGATTTGCTCTTGGCAACCAAATTGCACAACCAACGCTGAAACCAACTTTTCAATCAGCATCTCAACGCTGACAGGATGAATTGCCTCTCCAATGATAGACATGGTGTCTTTGGTGAAACAGAGGAATTTTGGGAAATCAATATAGGGAAGTCAACTTGAAGTAAAAGGAAGAAAGTATGAAATCTTCTGTATATCTTCTCTTAATATATGAAATTCATGTAATATGGGATGCTAGGTCATTTTCCAAGTCAAAATGCCATACTAAATTATTATGGCTTGACTTCACAGGCACCGCCCTTTCTCGGCATTTTCCATTCCGCGTCGTTACTTCCAGGTTTTCACGGTCCACACATCTACCCTGTGGTTGAGGCTAATGAAGTGAAGCTACACCCTTTACGTATTCTATGGTAACCTTACCTTCCCTTACCTTTACAGAAATGACAACTAGCTCCCTTAAAGTTGAAACGGTTTCAATGAAACCTGTCAAGGAAAATTCAATCTTTTCACCTTCCACGTGGTCGGGCTTTGCTTATGACTGGCATGGAGTTATGGAGCGCCATGGGCACTGTGAGACTCGTTTCCAACCAATCTATTTCACCATGATACTTTCTGTTATGCCTGGGAAATCAAGGGCTAACGTGGAGTCACGAGGCAAGCGTGGCTGCTCCGTCGAGCAGGTAAGCGCACGTCAGGCTTGCCAAGCGCCCTAGAGCTCCCACGTGTCCACTTACCTGCTCCAAATCGCGTAAAATCAACTTGGGAAATGGGTAATGGGACGTAAAACCAGATTATGTCCTGACATTCACACCAACCCAAGGATTTAAGGATGATTACACGCATTCAGCTTGGTATAAGAAGAGGAAGACCCCTTCATTAAGGGGATTCGATCATTTGACATTAGAACTTTCTCTCTCTCTCTCTCAAAAGGATTTGTATTTACTTTTCAATTATTTGTAAGTCAGTCCGCTTTAGCGACCTGACCCACCATATTAATACAAATCAGTGGATGTAGGATTTGCTACCTTAGTATCCGAACCACTTTAAAACCTCTCATTGCATTTATTTCCATATTGATAATTCCATATTCACGTGTGTTCCTTGTCCAATCAAGCTGCACACGTGTCAATTAGTTCGGTGCCCTTTTAAACACGCATCAACAGTTTGGCGCTAGAAGGAGGGCTGATTTAGCGTTTACCCTTCATCAGGAGAATCTTCGACCTACTGGTCCTACAGCAACAAATGGCCCGCCAATCAGAACCTGAGCAAGCTAATCAGCGCGCTGAAGGAGTCCCCTGACCCAAAGGGATACCCTCTCAGGTACTTCCGGTTCCTCAAAATGCTGAGGGGGATATCCCGGATTCGCAACTTCGACCACCCCGCCATTAGAAGCTATTTGGAGAGGTTCGACAATACTCTCTAGACGATCAACCGAGGTTGGATCGTTTGGAACCAAGGCATGTCATCTATACACCAGGGCGGTGCAACGCAAAGCGCTGCAGTCGTGCGCGGCGAGGACAATAGCCCATGCCGCGAGCACTGCAGCGCGTAGACGTAAAGGAAAGCAGGTGGCAAAAGGTAAGCCTACGGGCTCCCAGGACCAGCGCAAATCGCGCCCGCGAGTGCCGCAAAGGCGAGACTCAGCGAAAAAGTAAATCCCGAGCTATCCCATACCACGTCGCAGGCGAACCCGAGCAAAAATGTCAGGCGCGATGATTCATATCACCGCCAGCAGAATGATCCCGATCATTATGCGGGTGGCCCCCACACCTCATGGGGCGATTCATACCACCGCGAGGGTCGTGAAAATGCCCCGCGCAATCCATCGCCTTCACATGCCTCTAGTCAGCGTGTGTCGAGTGCGGCCGGAAATACCGGCTGAGGCGAGGAGGAATCCGACCTCCGGACTTTCCTAAACCTTAATCGCGAAGGCCGGACTCGCATGGGAGTGAAACAACCCCCTTCAATTGGGCCCGTTACCACAAATTGGAGCTACGCAGCTCACGGAGGTTAAGGGAGCAGCAAAGCGAACAGGCCCAGGTCACCTCATGCCCCATTCCCCTCTACTAAGAAGTCTGCATTGTTTCACTCCCACCGGGGAGGGGTTGAGAATGCCCGACATGCGACCATTTGATGGGAACCATGACCCACTGAGGATCATTTGTACGAGTTCAACGACGATGGAGCTCCACTAGGTTTCGGACCTTGCAAAATGCATTTGTTTGGCCGTGGCGCTCACTTCACGCCAAGCGGTTGGTTAAGGTCGCTCCCAGCAGGATCGATCTGTTCGTGGCCTCAGATGAGCACGACGTTCTTACGGCATTTCCAAGCCAATCGGAAATTTTCGATGCCTTTGAGCTATCTTAGCAACATAAAGCAAGAAAGAGACGAAACCCTGCAGTCTTACATCGACCGTTTCCACAGGGAGCTGAACAAGGTGGCTCATGCTCCAGAAGAGTCCATTCGAACACTTATAATAGCTGGAGTTCGCTCGCAAACCGACCTGTGGAAAAGAAGCGCGAGGTTGAGGGCGTTTCTTTCTCACAGTTTTACAATCTTGCGAAAAGTATCTCGGAATAGAAAATTCGTTGGCGGCACTCGCCGCGCGATCAAGGCACGGCGGTATGTAGGTCGGGGAGGAAGTAGGAGAGCTGATCGCAAAGGAGACATTGATGATCAGCGAAAAGGGAAGAAACCCTGCTACGAGCACAAAAAGTCCTATGCTCTTGTTCCTCGTCGTGACAGGGACAGAACTCAATACACTCTGCTGAACGTGTCCATATCTATAATGCTTGACAAATCCGAGGAGGCCAGCCTGCTCGGTGAGCCGGAACCAATGAAAACCCCTCCCACTACGGCCGAAATAGCAAAAAATCTTGCTGTTACCATTGGGATAGCGGGCATCCTGCGATGAATGCCAGAGCCTAAAGCAGGCCATCGAAGAGCTCATTAAAAAGGGGCACTTCAAGGGGTATATTGATGACTCCCCAAAGGAGAGCCAATGGGAGCAAAAGAAAAAGCGTCGTGACCGCAGCGGATACAATAGCGTTAATATCATTTTTAGAGGTCCGCACCTCGCGGGGAACACGCGAGGAGCGCAAGAAAGGTATGCTCGCGAAGCATATCACGCCCCGATCAGAGTAATGAATACTTCGCAGCGACCACAAAAGGCTCGAAAGGAGGAGCCGATCACCTTCTGCGAAAGGGAAGCAGCTCGCTTGCACCATCCTCACGAGGATGCCATGGTGATCACACCTCTGATAGGATGTCATAATGTCTGCAGAATGCTTGTGGACAACGGAAGTCTTGTGAACATCTGTTCAAGGCGCTTTCGATAGAATGAACTTAGACGAGGCCAACCTAAAGCCCACCTCGATACCTCTGTATGGTTTTACAGGGGACCATCTGATCCCCAGAGGAACAATCCAGCTACCAGTCACGCTCGATGACTACGACAAGGTGACTAGGGCTACCGAATTTCTAGTCATGGACTGTCCATCGGCCTTTAATGGAATCTTGGGGTGATCTCTGTTGAGAAGCTTCAAGGCAGTCACTTCTATTTATCACCTCAAGATGAAGTTCCCCACTGCAACAAGGATAGGGGAAGTAAGCGGATCGCAAAGCGCATCTCGCGAATGCTATATAAAAGCGGTGCAGATGGCAGATAAAGGAAAGGGCATTTCGCGATGTGTGCCTCGCCAGGCTATGGCGATCCGTCGGATCGAGCCTCAGCCTGGTCTAGCAGAGGATAACATAGATCCGTGAGTCCAAGAAATTCCTCCTAGTGGCCCGGTTGAGGATCTGACCAAAGTTCCGGTTGATCCAAAAGAGCCGAGCCGAGAATTAAAGATTGGGAGCTGTCTCAACCCTCAGCTCGCTTCCGAGCTGATAGATTTCTTAAAAGAAAACATTGACGTGTTTGCCTGGTCATATGCAGATATGGTCGGGATCAGTCCAGATATTATTTGCCATTCATTAAACATTAGCAGTGAGGCGAGACCGGTTCGCCAAAAAAGAAGAGCGATGGATCCAGAGTGGTACGCTGTACTAAAATCGAAAGTGGAAAACCTCCTCCGAAATAGGTCCATCCGAGAGGCACTCTACTCGACCTAGGTCGCTAACCCGGTCTTGGTAAAGAAGCCGAATGGCAAGTGGTAGACCTGCGTTGACTTGAGCGACCTCAACAAAGCTTGCCCGAAAGACAGCTTCCCTCTGCCAAGGATCGACCAGCTCATTGATGCCACCTCAGGGCACCAGCTGTTGAGCTTTATGGATGCATACTCGGGATACAATCAAATCCCGATGTATAGACTAGATGAGGAGCATACATCCTTCATTACGGACCGGGGGCTATACTGTTACAAAGTTATGCCTTTCGGTCTCAAGAATTTGGGCGCGACCTATCAGAGATTGGTCAACCGAATGTTCTTCTACCAGATCGGGAAGACAATAGAAGTCTATGTGGAGGATATGCTGGTCAAATCCCAAGTCACCCCGGAACACATTGTGCATCTCGCTGAGATGTTTGACATTCTCTGACTCTGCAGAATGAAGCTAAACCCTCTCAAGTGTTCGTTCGGGGTGTCATCGGGTTCCTAGGGTATATGGTTAATCAGCGGGGCATAGAAATAAACCCCGAGAAGATTCAAGCCGCTTTCGACATGGAGACCCGACTAGCAAGAAGCAGGTCATGAGTCTAAATGGGCGGATAGCGGCACTTAGTCGCTTCATATCAAGGCTAACAGACTGCTGCTTACCATTCTTCAATGTTCTGAAGGCGAACAAGAAATTCGAATGGATTCCCGAATGCGAACAAGCATTCCAGAGTATAAAAGAACACCTAGGGAAGCCACCTCTCCTCTCTAAGCCTCTTCCACAGGAAATCCTGCTCATCTACCTGTCCGTCTCTCAGTTCGTGGTCAGTGCAGCTTTAGTGTGGGAAGAGGAAAAGGTGCAGTGGCCAGTCTATTATGCAAGCAAGCGTTTATCGGATGCTGAGATGCGGTATCCAGAAATGGAGCGACTAGCCTTTGCTCTGCTGATCGCGTCCAGAAAGCTGCGACTTTACTTCCATACCCATACAATTAAAGTAATGACTAATTACCCCCTCAGGCAGGTCCTCCAGAAACCAAAAGCCTCGGGTAAGCTGCTCAAATGGGCCATGAAACTGAGCCAATTCGACCTGAAGTACAAGCCCAGATCAACCATTAAAGAGCAAGCTGTTGTAGACTTCATCTCAGAATTTTCCTATCTCCCGAGCGAGCAACAGCCCAGCGAAGTCGTGCAAGAAAGTATTCAGAACCTGTCAACCTGGAATCTCTACGTCGACTGGTCATCGGACAGGAAAAGAGCCGGTGCGGGTCTTCTCCTTATAAGCCCTAAAGGGGCTCGAATTCATGGTATTCTCTGGTTCGGGTTTAAGGCGACCAACAATGAGGCAGAGTATGAAGCCACCGTCGCGGGTTGGGTTGCGACTTGACCAAAGAAATGGGTGCAACTGCGATCAGCATTTGCAGCGACTCCATGCTGGTCATCAACCAAATTCTAGAGGAGTACCAAGCTAAAGAAGAGAACATGGTCCGCTATCCGAAGGAGGCTAAGACCGCTCTAGGGTCGTTTAAGCACTTCGAAATCACTCAGATCCCCAGAGATAGCAATTCTATAGCGGATGCTTTAGCAAAGATAGCCTCGTCGTTGGACTCAGAGGCCCCAGACAAAATTCCTATTCATTTCATGGATGCTCCAACTATCAGCTCAACCGAACAGGCCGTTAACATGACTCAACCGGATTCCTAGATGACTCATCTCTTTCAATACCTCAAGGATGGGACTTTGCCAAACGACAAGGTCGAGGCAAGGGTCCTGCGAGCAAGATCTGCTCGTTACACACTCATCGGGGGACCAGGTACATGCAGGAGAGGTTCCGATTGCCCCTCTCCTGGAGTGTGTAACCAGTGAAGAGACTACATCATGAGGGAAATTCACGAAGGAATCTGCGGTAATCACACAGTGCTTTCGATCTCTCGCGAACAAAGGTTGTTCATCAGGGATATTATTGGCCCCGGATCCAGGAAGATACGCATAATTTTGTCAAAAAATGTGACAAGTGCCAGCGTTCGTGAACATTCCGCGAGTCCCCTCGCACGAGCTGATAACAATGTCTAACCCCTGGCCATTTTCCATGTGGGGGATCGACCTTATCGGTCCCATGCCAGTTGGAAAGGGAGGGGTCAAGTATGTTGTGGTCGCGGTAGATTGTTTTACGAAATGTGTTGAAGCTGAACCGCTAGCCGCGATCACAACCATAAAGCTAAAAGACTTCGTTTTCAAGAACATAGTGTGCCGCTACAGAATTCCCCACACCCTTATCTCGGACAACGGAAAGCAATTCGACAACGAGGAGTTCAAACAATTCTGCGACGAGTTGGGCATCCATAAAAAATTCGCCTCAGTCGCCAGACCGCAAGCAAATGGCCAAGTTGAAGCAGTCAACAAAACCATCAAGTACACCCTAAAAGCCAAGCTTAGGGCGGCCAAAGGAAATTGGGCTGATGACCTCCCCGAAGTCTTATGAGCATACAGGACAACTCCAAGAACTTCCACCTCAGAGACCCCTTTTTCGCTAGCCTATGGCTGCGAAGCGATGGTTCCTATAGAGGTAGGAACTGGATCACTTCGGAGGGACTTGTACGATGAGGTTGAAAACGAAGCACTTATGAGGGCAAGTTTGGATCTCGTTGAAGAGCATCGCAGCAAGGCTTCGCTAAGGATAGCAGCCTACCAGCAGCGAGCAAAGAGGTTTTTCGATTCAAAGGTCAAGCGAAGAGACTTCATGTCGGGGACCTTATGCTAAAGGAGGTTCTCCTTGGGACCAGAGAGCCGAGCGCGGGGGTACTAGGGCCTAACGGGAAGGTCCGTACGGGTCAACAAGGTGATCAGACTAGGGACTTACCATCTCAAAAGATTGAATCGGTTCCAAAGTACCCCGAGCTTAGAATACCGAACACCTCCAACCATACTACTCGGTAATCCCAGAACTCGGCTCTCAATTCGTTTTTGTTAGTTTCCTTTTAATGTAAAGCATTAATTTTGTTAGTTTGAAGCTTGATTCGCATGTGTTCTGTTCGCGTGTAAGAATTCGCATGAAATAATTGTCTATGTAAAGCTGAATTGTAAATTAAACTTATGTATGAAAAAGGTAAACGCAATTGAAAACAAAATGTATCTTCATTTATTTACAAGCAAAAGTTAAGACTCAATTTCAATGGAGCCAAAGCTCATTACACTACGCTTGGTCGGGGGGATCTTTCGAAGCAGGACCCGAACCCTTTGCACCCCGGTGGTGTCTTCTTTGCGCCGTCGTCTTTCTGCCAAGAGCCGCAAAGGTCTCTTGCCAACCCGGTGGGAGGTCGGACATGTCGAGATCCGGGTTCTTTGGCCGCAGCGTGTAAATAGCCCCGATCGCCCAGTCGGCGGCCTTTTCCTCCGTCTCCTCGGACTGAACCCGCATTTCTTTAGTCAGTGAAGCGATCTTTTCCCGACTCTCCTGGAGTTCGGCCTCAAGAGCTTGCTTCTCCTGTTCGGAGGCCTCCATTTGCTGTTCAGCTTGCTGAGCCCATATGGAGGTCGTCTAGATCTCCTGTTCCTTCTCTCCACCTCCTTGGAGAGACTGGCGGTTGTCCTTTGAAGTTCCTTCATTCCTCTGCACGTCGCTCAAGCTCCGCCTTTTGGAAGTCCACAGTTCGCAAAGCAGCATCCTTTTGGAATAGATATCGCCGTTGCTTGAATGCTTGTATTCTTTCGGCTTGACGGACTCGAGTTTTCTTGAGCTTCGCGACCTCCTCTAGCTTGTTAGGACCCCTTCCGCGGCCCCCGGTGAGTCTTCTCCATAGACATCCTCATGAAGCAAAGCCTGCGAGCAAGGAAATGGATTAGAAATGAACTAAATGAAAGTTTTAAGAAGCAGGCTCGTTTACCTTGCTTAGATCTTTGGAAGCTGCGTGGTCATCAGGTCATCGCCTGTGTCCGCGAACTCATCATACGACTCCGATAGTCCACACTCGAGCAGAGAATAGACTATTAACTGTAGGTATTCGGGTAGGCTCCCCAGTGAGTCCAAGGCCGAGTACGTCCGCCTTGCCTGCATGTGGTCAAATCGCCTCAGGGTTCCTTCCTTCACCCGACCTCCGCGAGTCTTTTTGCGACCTCGAAGGGCTCTTCCTCGGATTCGGTCTCAGACTCGTCGACCTGAACCTGTTTCCTCTTCTTAGACCTTTGGGCCGGAGCCTTCCGCTTTGGGCGAGCCGGTGGTGCCTAAGCGACCTGTTCCGTCCTGGTCGCTTCTTGCACATGGGGCTGTGAAGGCGCGGTAGTTTGCGTCGGTTGTGCTGGAATAGGACGAGCAGCTTCGGTCGCTCTCTCACTCCTCGATCGAGGGAAAGCGAACGGTGCTCGGCGAGGCTGCCCGGACTCCTTCGGAGGCATAGTTTCTA
Organism: Pistacia atlantica; assembly: GCA_026229545.1. Classification (NCBI taxonomy): domain Eukaryota; kingdom Viridiplantae; phylum Streptophyta; class Magnoliopsida; order Sapindales; family Anacardiaceae; genus Pistacia; species Pistacia atlantica. The sequence continues at coordinate 29,539,875 of CM047902.1, read as the reverse complement.
CATGAAAATGCGTTAGTAAACAAAACTATTCCGCGACCAGAAAGGAAATCAATGTAACCTACCTTCTTCTAGGGGCTCTAAAGACGCGTTGCTATTGATAAAACCGTACTTCCGCAAGTTTGCGATAGTCACGAGCTTCCTCGCGTCTCGGCTTTCCTCGGGAAGCACTCCAAAAGATACAAGCCTGTCCGGGTCGTCGAGCAAGTCTTGGCTGGTCATTCTATTAACTGCAAAAGAAGAATACAGGTCGTTATCATAAAGCATGCGAACAGATAATATTCCTCACGAGGAAGAACCTACTTGGTATCTAAAAGCGGCAATGGCCGTCATAGCAGAAAAAGAAGAATTTCGTCTCGTAGGCTCCCGCGTTGCTGGGATAGCTATGTATCCCCTCGGCGATGGTAGGTCACTGGGACAAGTAATATGAATCCTTGTCCCTACTCTTTTTAAGGTAATAGGCGATACCGAGCTCCACCTCCGTTGGCTCGCCCAAGCCGCTTTCGCAGCACGCGATGGACATTGCGATGGCGATGACATACGCGTTTGGTGTGAGCTGCATCGGTGCGATCCCGAAGTGATCCAAGACCGACCTGATGAAAGGATGGAAGGGAATCATCCCTCCACCCTTGAAGATCTCTTCAGAGATCGCAGCAAGGCCATCAGCAGGATGCCGTGACGACCGAGTGTGGTCGAGGAACACCTCTGCGCGGACGTTGTACTATTTTTTAATCCTATTAAACTCTTCTCGGGTGAGAACCGAGAAGATGTCAAGGGATGCGTCCGCGGGAACTTCCCGCGAGGACGAGCTGGTTCCTTCCTCGGGTCTAGATGTTGACGGTTCCATTCGAGTCTGCAACACTGATAGACACGATCATTTTAGCCTTCGTATTTTGTCCCATGTGGTGGCATGGGACAAATTCCTTAAACCCTAACAGTAACTCGAGCCGCCACCCACGGCTCAAGTCCGGCAACAATGGCGCGTCTCTGGTGGGACACCAGGAGACCCAACGCCGTTGCCCACCAACCAAACAAACAAAAAAAAAAAAAGAAAAAGGATCTTACCTTCTGGGATGCATGACCAAGGCCGAATCTTGTTTCAGACATTTGAGAAGCACCAATCGGAAAAGAATAGCTTCTGGTTTGCAAAGGCTTATCACTCGAAGCAAAAGGGATTTTGGTGGCCTCATCGAAAAAATGTTGAATTTTTATATGGTATGAATCGTACGGTTACTACCTCTGCAAGCAAGCGACGGGCTTTCCCTCTCTCCCCGCATTTAATGCGCCCCACGTCGCATTAAATGCCCTGATAAGGGTCGTCGTTTCAAATGCGTCGTGCGGTTAAAGCTGTCAAAACGACGTCGAGTCAGCACACAATGCATTTAATGCACGACACACTACAGCACGCGTAGAGTGCCCGACAGCGTGGATGCAGGTTCATTGAATCTCTCCAAGGAACAGAAAATAGCGTCGGACGAATCCAGGTCGCTAGAATGATGGTTGTCAGGTCGTTTGGACAAGAATTGTGCGAGGTCGTGTTCGTAAAAGGTCATGTCCCGAGCTTCTTCCATTCAGGTCGAAATACCCAGAACCTCCTATCGCGGCATGACTTAGTTTCCAAGGTTCGATCCCCAAACCTTAAAAACTAGGGGACTTCTGTTATGCCTGGGAAATCAAGGGCCTGCGTGGACTCCACGAGGCAGAAGCGTGGCTGCTCCCGTTAGAACGGTAAGCACACGTCAGCCCTGCCAAGCGCCTGGAGCTCCCACATGTCCACTTACCTGCTCCAAATCGCGTAAAATCAGCTTGGGAAATGGGTAATGGGACGTAAAGCCAGATTATGTCCTAACATTCACACCAACCCAAGGATTTAAGGATGATTACACGCATTCAGCTTGGTATAAGAAGAGGAAGACCCATTCATTAAGGGGATTCGATCATTTGACATATGAACTCTCTCTCTCTCTCTCAAAAGAAGGCTTTGTATTTACTTTTCAATTATTTATAAGTCAGTCCGCTTTAGCGACCTGACCCACCATATTAATACAAATCAGTGGATGTAGGATTTGCTACCTTAGCATCCGAACCACTTTAAAACCTCTCATTGCATTTATTTCATATTCATAATCCATATTCACGTGTGTTCCTTGTCCAATCAACGCTGCGCACGTGTCAATTAGTTGGTGCCTAAACCGCGCATCAACACTTTCTAACAAAAAATGCCCATTACGTCGCTGGTGAGTATATTTCTATTTATTATTCATCAATATTTTATTTTATTCAACAAAAATGTGTAATACAAATTAATCCTGAAGGGCAAAAGAATAATTGTGTTTTCTCCATCCCATTTCATCCTTGGTAGTGGCAACTGGCAAGGGACTGTCAAAACCTCAGGGGACGTTATGTAACTTTAAAATACGTAAGGGAGGTGAAGCTACAAGCCCCACAGAAAACAAGGAAAGTTGTGCCAAATGAAGGGTGCAATGTAATTTCATCAGACTTTGCTGATAGTTGGTAGATGTTGACTAATTACAACCCATTCTGATATTGTTCTGCAATATAATGGATAAATGTAAACAAATTTTTTTTTTTTAAGAGTTATTTATAGGTCTATTTGTATTTATTATAAAGAGTAAACAACATTTTCCCACTCAAGGTTTGCCTTAATGACACTTTTCCACCAAAAAAGTTTCAAGATACTACTTTTTCTACACAAAGTTTATACCCTTTAATACTCAAAATATACTTCACTTTCTTAATCGGTGTTCAGCAAATTACCAGAAACTAGGATAAAAGGGGCTTTCTAGAGTGGAAGCTTGTGGATTGAATGATAGTAACCGACTGAATTTTAGTTGTTAGAATCAACCGAAAATTAGGTAAGAACAAAAAACTCTAGCTTTGCGATGGTTGGTAATTGGCGAGAAATCAAGTGTAAGAATGAGAGAGGTTTTGTAAAGAGGAGACCGAAGGTTCAAATGGTGGTACGGAGAGAATTTTCGCCATTGGAATCGATAGGAATTTGGTTTGGGTAGTTAACGGAATATTAACTTTGGGTGAGAAAGTGGTATTTTGAAACTTTTTGGGTGAGAAATGTCATTAAGGCAAACCGCAAACCTTGGGTGGGAAAAAGTCGTTTACTCTTGTTATAAATACATAATTTAGACATAAGAAGAGATCAGTCAACTATCAAAACTCAGAAAAGCATAAAATCTTTGAGACATTCTTTTCTAAGCTCATATCAATTTGCTTAATTTTAGTTATTCAACTTTACATATGCTTCACGAACAGGTGGTGGATTCTGTGCATTGGGTGGGAAAACTGCGGAGAGGTTGAACTGGTGAAGCTAGTAATTCTGTTTTGTTTGTGAAAGTTGATGCAATCTACTGTATTTTCGTTTTCTCTCAATTTCTCTTTTCCGACTGTAAATTTTTTTTTTTTTCTTAATATTAACTTCTTTGCTTATGCTCAAATATAATTGCGTATGAAATCGTACATGCAGTAATTACTTACAGAGAAGTTTCATGTTATAGCTGTATTTTTACCAGTTGGACTCTAACCATCCATTACCTAGCAGTTGACAGAGGAATAGAGAAATCTTTTCGGCCAGGATTTGATGACTATTATGAGATCGTTAATGCAGCTGAATATGATAATTATTTTCAGGCCAGTTGAAAAGAAAAAGCACGTTGATTTACTTGATTTATTTTAAAGGTAGTAATGCTGGCGGCTCTTGTAAAACAATCATATATTTAAACTTTTATAGGACATGATAATTTTCTAATAAGCATTATATCCAAAAAATAGAGATGGGAAATGATCAAACAAAAGAAAATATGAAAAAATAAAATAAAATCAATTCATGATTATTGCCTTGCATTGATTGAAATCCTCTTCCATCACTTTGAAATACTTTTAATTTAAAAAAAAAAAAAAAAAAACAATTCCAAGCATATAAAAAGGGTGTATGGTTTTAAAAACAAAGAGCTTTTTAATATTTGGGTGATGAGAGGTATTTGGGCCAATACAATACTGCCCTTCATTCTTATGGTGGTAAGAGGTATCTGGGCCATCATGGGCCAATACTGCCCTTCATTCTTTTTGCTCCTTTCTGCTAGCATTGGACATTCTTTAATACGTAGTTTCTTAAGTAAGAGAGGCAGGCCCTTGTCTGGAAAGTTTTTGAGCGTTGGGCAAGTAAACAAAATCAGAACTTCCGAGGAAGTGAGGTTTTGAAGCATGGAGAAGAGGGTTTCCATATTGAGAAAATTCTCTATATTTAGTCTGGTTACAGAGGTTGGAAGTTTGATTCCTACATCCTCCGTTGGAAAGGACACCACGTCATCACATCCTCCAATAATGTCGAGTCTTTTAAGAGAGGTGAGTTTGTTCAATCCCCACTCCAACAATACTCTGCACAAGTTGACGTCTATGATCCTGAGTGATGTAAGGTTGGTACGTAGGAAATCCATTTTCAGGGAAGCATACAATGCCTGGACATTTCTCGATTGTCAATGCTTCAAGAGAGTTGAGATAATGCATGCTGTTGGGCAGGGCATTCATTTTCTCTCACTTACATGCAGCTGTGTCAGTTTCCTGGAAGTCAACCCCCCTTCAGGAAATGAAACAAAACTTGGACAGTTCCATATACCAATCATTCCTCAACAGTATTTCAACTATTGCCTCCTCTTTTTCCCTACCATGCACTTTGGCTTCATTAACCAGAGAGGTAGTGCGTAGTCTTTCACCGACTTTTCTTGACCTCCCTCACATATTCTCTCTCAGCTCCAGGTTGTCTTTCTCTGTTGCGATATTTTGCATTCTCGTAGTGATCTCCTTTATTTTGGACTCCATCATGCTATTAAACTTAACAGATCGTGGACTCACACTGGTGCAGCAAGTAAGAATTAGTTTTAGTACCTAACTTGGCTTAAGAATATGCAAACTCATCCAGGATGTCTTCCTCATTATTAGGTTTGGGCTTAAGAATATAAATCTTTGTTAGGTTTGGGCTTAAGAATATAAATCCTTATAAAGGTTTTAATCTTTTAAACATAATGTATAAACACACATTTCTCTTGTAATGAGTGATAACAAACAATATAAATCTTTATAATACAAGGTTTTAGTTTTTTAAACCTAGTATATAAACACATCTTTCCCTGGTAATGAGTGATAGCAAACAATATGGTTGTTGATGCTCGTTTTCTGCACCAACCAACTGTCACGTGGGTGACACTGTTTTATGAATTTTATGCTCGTGATAATTGATGCGTTTAATGAAAAGAAATGAAAAGAGACTTTTTAAGTGGTTCGGATACTAAGGTAGCAAATCCTACGTCCACTGATTTTGTATTGATGTTGGTGTGGGTCATGTCGCTAAGCGGACTGACGTACATAAGAGTTAATGAAAGTAATCTGCTCTTTCTTTTTTTTACAAGAGAGAGAGAGTTATCTTTGGGTAATGAAAGAACCAACCCCCTTAATGGTGAGGTTTTTTACATTTTATATCGAATCGAAGCGTGTAATCATCATTAAATCTACGGGTTGGTGTGATTGTCAGGATATCATCTATCTTCACGTCCCGTTTTCCCTTTTTCCAAGCTGACTATGCATGTCTTGCTGCAGAGAAACGGACGCGTGTGTGCTCCATGTTTATTTGCGGAGTCGCGTGCGTACATTGTCTGCAGGGGCGAGTTACTCCCGACGCGACTCCTTCCACGTCAGCTCTTCATTTTCCCGTGCATAACAATGGTAAATTCATTCATTGCAAACGAGAGAGATGAGGCAATACTAAAATAATATTGACTCTGCTGAATATAACCTGTTAATTAGGTGAATCAAAGTAAATCGCGCGTGTTACTTTTTCTTTTTACTGTTTGTGTTTGTGTAAGGGTAACATGACTAGGTACACTCAAGTCTACTGATTTGAGTTGAGTGCTTGACCAACGGGTGAGAATTAGAGCCAATAAAAACCTCCATTAACAAGTCTAACTCAACATATGGGCTTGACCGTAAGAGGAAGTGTTGAAGACTCACACCAATTATGCACGCTCAAGCCTACTAGTTTATAAGAAGGAATAATCATCTTATTTAAAAAAGTCTGATTGGGTAAGGAATTAGGCCCACCTCAAATCCTTTTGTATACAAAATGAGTTGATTCAATACAAAAATCTCTACTTGTGTAGTTAATATATATGTTGACCAAGATATACGAGCAAACAAAATGGTTGTTGAGGATTGCATATTCTGATTGAGTTTGAAATATTGTCGATTTTTTTGACGAGTGGGTGGTGGGTGATAAGGATTTGCACTCATTTTCAAAGAATATCCAAAATGTTGAAGCATTAATTAAATTATATATGCAAAAGTAGATTACTAGGTTCTAGTGAAGAAGAATGTTAAGAGAAGCAAAGTAGAATCTTAAGAACATTCCACGACCATTCCATGATAGATTATATATGCATTTGAAAAGCTTGTTGGAAAATAAGCTTTTCAAAGCAAATTAAAATAAGCTTATTAATATGACAACATGCCTACGTAGCCATGCAAAAGTGAGCATGTACAAAAGTGCATCTCTCTCCAAGTCTATAAATAACCGCGATTCACGCAAGCAGCATTATCGTAAATCGCGCAAACTTCACAAGTTCATGGACTCTGGCGTAATTATAAGGAATATGGCACCTAACCTTCAAACTGTGATCCCAATAATCCCTTAGATAAATCTAAGGTACTTCATGTTTTTAATCTTATTCAAAAAACATGCACTAGGCGTTAAGGCAGATAACTTGATGCTTTGTTTCCCAAAATAATTGTATATATACGCCGGACTGGTTCAAAATAGATTCAAATGCTTCTTGTGAAATAATATTTTATCTGTCATAATCAACCATTTATAAAATTGATTAAACGAAATTATATTTTCTTAAATGTGCCAAACAAAACATATCAAACTTTGAACAAAACCACAACTGCAAATTTCATAATCACAACTGCAACACCGATAGTGACACACATCCGGTGATACTTTTGAGGTCGCCATTTGAGTTGAACTGTTGAATCTTTTGTCACGAAAATTTAGGTAATCACAAGCTTGATTGGAAAAAAAAGTGATAATGTGGACCCTTAGTTGATTGTTGTTATTTTAAAGAATAAGTCTATCCTTACAAAGAACTCTACAAAGAAGCTTACAAAGTGAAGAAAAAAACAAAGGAAAAACGGAAAAAGAGAAAGAGAGAGAGAGAGAAATGATGAAGATGAAGGGTGGAGATTAACTTTGTATGCCTCCTTTGTAGGCTTCTTTGTAAGACTAGCACTGCTGTATTTTAAAAGCATGATAGGAGGACATAATAGGTCATAAACAAGATTATTTGGTTTTGTCATATTATGACAATAGTAGGCCATAAACAAGATTCTATAAAGCTACTCTTTCTACCTAAATTAATAAATATTTGTCATTGAAAAAAGCTGCTAAATTATGTGGGAACTTACGTGTATAACAAAGAAGTTTGGATAGAATTTGAGGTGGGTCTGACTGCTCACCTAATAAGATATTATTGAATAAGAGGATTACCTTCTTTTATAAACCAATATACTTGAGTATGTCTAGTCGTTGTAGAACTCTAACATTCTTTCTCATGGGCAAGCCCATATGAACGCCTCACCTGCTGGTCAAACACTTAGCTCAAGTGAACCTAGCTTTGATACCATGATAGAGTTTAAGGTGAGTCTGACTCCTCACCCAATAAAGCATTGTTGAATGAGAGGATTACCCCCTCTTATAAACCAGTAGGTTTGAGCGTGTCTAGTCGGTGTAGGACTCCAACAAGTTTGTCAGAGAATAAAACTGCATAACATAAACGTAGTTCCATTAACATAATACAGATAACACACAAAAAATGTTAATTCAAACACAAGTGAAACACACTGCTAGTGCTAGTGTTACAACTGAAGAAACATAAGAATACAAAGAGACACACTGCTGGTGGTACAACTGAAGAAACATACTTGTGATATTTTTATTTGTTGGAGTCTCACATCGACTAGACATGCTCAAGTCTACTGGTTTATAAGAGGGTAGAGGTGGGCATTTGGGACTGGGCCCAAAAGCCCAGTCCTAAAACCCAGTCCTAGGAGGCTTGGTCCCAAAACGGGACCAAGCCTAAGGAAGAGAAGGCCCGAGCCCAAAATTTTTTACACATTTTCGTTTTAGTCCCTTGTATAATTGCATAAAACCCCTTATAAATTTTAAAATAAAAATAAATTATAAGGATTAAAAGGAAATTTTACAAAATTTATTAAAGAAAAAATCTTCCAGGCCTAAAAAATTTATAAATTTTACCCCTTAAAAACCCCTACAAAATTTTGTTTCACCCCCAAAATATAAAAAAAATCGAGAGAGGAAAAATAAAATTTTCAAGCCCATGGGATTGGTCCTAGGACTGGTCTTGGGCCCATAGGACCAGTCCTAAGGATCGGTCCGGGTCCTAGAGTTTCTCATGGGCCTGGGACCAGTCCCAGGCCCATGAGCGAATGGTCCCATTTGGGACCCGGTCCCTGAGACCAATCCCAAACGGGCCCAGGGCACAGGCCTCGCTGGGACCGGTCCTGCCCTGCCCTCTATAAGAGGGGGTAATCCTCCCATTCAACAAGGCCTTATTGGGTGAGGAGTTGGGCCCACCTCAAATTCTATCATGGTATCAGAGCCCAAGTTTAGTTGAGCTGGGTGTTTGACCAGCGAATGGGGAGTTAGAGCTAACAACTACCTCTATCAATGGGCAAGACCTAACATATGGGCTTGACCGTGAGGGGAAGTATTGGAGTCCCACACTGACTAGGCACACTGAAGCCTACTGGTTTATAAGAGGGGATAATCCTCCTATTCAACAAGACCTTATTGGATGAGGAGTCAGACCCACCTCAAATTCTATCATTATTACTATTTTAGATATATCTATTTGTAAGATCAAGTTTTGTAAGAAAACAAAAAAAAAAAAAAAAAATTAAAGAACGACAACTAACTTACACTTCTTTGAATACTAGGTCATCTATCAATAAAGAAGCAAGATCTCAATTAAGTTAATCAAATAATCTTGACTGGAAACTATGATAAAAACACCGTTTGAAAAGCTTGATTGTCGCTATCGCCGACATTTTGATTGTCTGGCAACCTTGTTCTCAATCACCAACTTCACTTTCAACTTTCTAACAAAATCAAATAGTCTTGATTGGTTATGAAAGTGATTGGAAAGCACGCGAAGAAATTATTTGAAAAAATCTCTCACCGGAATCTTCCAATCACTTTTATTTGTTTCATTGCCTATATTATTAAGTACTAAGTTGTGTAGATCTTTTATTTATTAATTTCATCTTTTATTAAGATTTCAAGGGTATATGTTAACAATTCTTTTATCATGGAATGTTCTTAAGATTCTACTTTGCTTCTCTTCACATTCTTTTTCACTAGAACCTAACAAATATTTATATAATCTACTTTTGCTTCAACATTTTGGATATTCTTTGAAAGGTCTAGCGAAGAATTGTTAAAATCCACACAAAACTTAGTACTTAACATTCTTCTTCGCTAGTACTTAACGTTCTTCCATGGGATGTGGAACTATGTGCCGGCTTTTCGGTTTTATCTGGATAAGTAATTATAGGAAGAATATAATGCAAACCGATGGATAATTACAAATCTTTTAATACAAAACGCTGCAGTTGCTTCATGTATTACCAATAAATCAAATAATTACATCATTTATTATAATATCATTTTATTCCATAAAAAAAAAAAAAATTATCTAATTTTATTGACACGATGATTAATGAAACTATAACGACAATGATTATTATGAAATAATGAACAATAACCGGTAATAAATAATGATGAAAGTTAGATGAAAGAAGAATTTTGATGTACTTGTTATATTATTGTGTTCTTATTTTGTCAGATGGTTTTATTATATCAAGAATAAATATAAAGTCAAGGTATTTCGGAAAAATAGCATGACTTTTCTAATTATTCTTAGTAATCGTGCATTTTGTGTTTTCTAATGGAAAATTCCTTTGGATATTTTCAATAAGCTTAACGTTCATGTTCTTTGTGTAGTATCTCGTTTGATTTATCTACATATCAAATAGAGTAATTTTACGAGTTACTTTAGCCGATTTAACCCTTGCATTTAGTATAATTTTGATGCACCTATGACTATAATTGATTCTTCTCTTTCAGGATTGATTATTTTTTAGGTCTAGAACAAATGGATTTGTCAACCAAGAAGTGCATTTGAAAAGCTTGATTGGAAAAAAGTGACGATGTGGACCCTTAGTTGATTGTTGTTGTTTGAGAAGCATGAAGTGTTTTGTATCACAACATGCCTACGTAGCCATGCAAACGTCAGCATATACAAAAGTGCATCTCTCTACGCCTATAAATAAGCACTCATGCAAGCACCATCATCGCAAATCAAACTTCACATATACAAAAAGTTTAGTATTGCTTAGTTCTCTGGCTCTGGCTATGGCTATGGAAATTTTCTCTAAGCATCTATCAGAAACTGATATTTCTGAAAGACTCAGCATCCCTGCACACGCTCTGCATCATTTTGAGATGTTTGAGGGACAGGACGTGGTGGTCAAGGACTGGAAAGACAAAACATGGAAGTTTCGTTTCTCCACCCGAGCTAGAGGTCATAAAAGACCTATTTTTACTGGCCAGTGGATTTCATTTGTTCAAAAATATGGTCTTCAACCTTATGATTTACTTATCTTCAATAAGCTTGAAGATGACCAGTTCAGAATTCAGATGGTGAGAGAGACTGATCGGAAGTTATTTGGTCAGCAGTTAATGTGGATTCAAGTGGACCAAGCTTAGGATTAGCTAGCTATATATATGCAGGTGTTGTGTTGTTCCATTAATATTTAAGTTTGTATGTTTCTACAGTTGTACCATGAGCAGTGTGTCTCTCTGTGTTCTTATGTTTGTTCAGTTGTAGCACTATAGCAGTGTATTTCTTTGTGTTTCACTTGTATTTGAATTAATAATTTCTGTGTGTTAATGGATCTACGTTAGTGTTATGAAGTTTTATTCTCTGACAAACCTCTTTGTTATTCATGCAAGTGCCCAAATAATTTAACACTTCTCTCAGTGACAATCTTGTTTATGGTTATAATATGACAAAATCAAATAATGTTGATTGGATATGAAAGTCATGAGAATAAATCATTTGAAAAAAGTTTCTAGCCGGAATCTTCCAATCATTTTTATTTGGAATCTTCTCATGCTTTAACTAAAATAAGTAAAAGTACGCCCGTACCCCGGCCGTGTGCACTGTGCAGATGGATTTTGTTTGTACTTGAAAGTTGAAAGTGAAGTTGGTGATTGCGAACGAGGTTGCCGTACAAAATGTCGGCAATAGCAACAATCAAGCTTTTCAAGTGGTGTCTTGTCACGGTTTCCAGTCAAGATTATTTGATTAACTTAACTGAGAAATTGCTTCTCTATTAATAAATGCTTCGAAGACCTAGTATTCAAAAAAGTGTAAGGCCCTTTTTCTTTTTTTTTTTTTCTTTAATCATCGCAGTGTTTAAGTCAGTTTATGTGTTTGTTAGCTAATTCTTTGGTTTTATGAAACTATTTATCGGATAAAAATTTTAATAATCACGTATATTAATATTTGGGATAACTTAAAATCAAAAATTCATAAAACATTTTTTTTTTTATCATCAAATCACCCGATAATAATTAAAAAGTGTAAGTTAGTACGTTATCGCTATTTTCTCTTTTCTTTTATCTTTAAAATTTTTTTCTTTTTTTTTTCTTACAAAACTTGATCATGCCAATAGATATATCTAAAACACTAATCAAAATGTAATAAATAGACTATTTGTATATTTATTCAAAAATATTATGCAACAAGATAAACAATATGACAATAAGTATGATCAAAAGTTATATGTATCTCTTGGTTAACAAATCCATTTGTTTTAACCAATTATAGTCATAGGTGTATCATGCATCCAAATCAATACGTACCTAACAAAAAATTGCATTGTTGATCATACAGCTTCAGTGCCCCTTAAATCATATTCCAATAGTTGATCATGATCATAACTAACACCTTAATTATCAAATTTTGATAGAGAGAGATTTGATTAGGGGGAATTAAAAATTTTGATGGTTTGGGTTTGTAAATTTTGGGAGAAAATATGATTTAGGCTTTGTAAAATTTGGGAGGGAATTTGATTTAGGGGTTATCCCTAAATTGGAAATTTTTTATTTGGGCTGAGTGTTTGACCAGAGGTGAGAATTAGAGCCAACAATTACCTCTATTAACAAGTCTAACCCAACATATGGACTTGATCTTGAGGGGAAGTGTTAGGGTTTCACACCGATTAAACACGCTAAAACCTACTAGTTTATAAAAAGGGATAATTCTACTATTTAAAAAAATCTTATTGGTTGAGGAATCAGACCCACCTCAAATCCTTTTATATATAGAATGGGTTGATTCAATACAAAAATCTCTACTTGTATAGTTAATATATATGTTGACCAAGATATACAAGTAAACAAAATGGTAGTTGAGGATTGCATATTCTGATTGAGTTTGAAATATTGTGAAATAATATTTTATCTGTCATAATCAACCATTTATAAAATTGACTAAACGAAATTATATTTTCTTAAATGTCCAAACAAAACATATCCAACTTTGAGCAAAACCACAACTCCAAATTTCACAATCACAACTGCAACACCGATAGTGACACACATCCGGTGATATTTTTGAGGTCGCCATTTGAGTTGAACTGTTGAATCTTTTGTCGCGAAAAGTTAGGTAATCACAAGCTTGATTGGAAAAAAAGTGATAATATGTGTTAACTAAAGATGTTTTTATCATAGGACCAAAGTATTAAGTTCACAAGTTGTTGTACTGTATTGAAAATAGGTGAAAACGGTGGCGTTTCAAGTCTTGTATATAAGTTTCTAAGTGGTTGTAAAAAATCAATTCAATCAATGAAATTCATACTCGCCTTCTCATATTTTTCTCTCTAGAAATTTCTAGGTTTAGTTTGAACTTTTATCATGGTATCAGAGCCTGAGACTCGCGTCAATGGCTACATTTACTGGTATTGAGAACTCTGTCAGTAGCATGGAGAAAGGAGCTCACAGCCAGTTCAGTTCATTCACTACGACTTTTCCTTCAAGCTTGCAAGTAGTTAGTCCGAAGTTAACAAGAGATAACTATCGCGACAACTACAGATTCTGGCGATCACAGATCTTGTTCGCAGTTGGAGCACATGAGTTGGAGGATCATCTGACAGGGTTAGTTTCTTGTCCACCACCTCTAATTGACATTGTTTCTGATAAAAGTACTGAATTTGGGGAAATTACATCTACTGAAAATTCTGCTAAACAAAAAGTTAATCCTGCTTACATAGCCTGGAAAAGAACAGATAAATTTCTTGTGACCTGGCTTTTAGCATCAATTTCAGAATGTATGTTCGAAAATGTGTCGAAGTGTCAATTTGCTACTGAAATCTGGCTTACTCTTGAACATGAGTTCTTAAATGACTCTAAAGCCAGGGCTCTTCACTTGAAAAGCCTACTCCAGAATACACAAAAAGGAAATCTTAGTGTTAGTGAGTATATGAAGAAAATGAAGAGTACACCCGAAAGCCTTTCAGCTAGTGGCCAAGTAATCTCTGATGAAGATTTACTTCAATATGTATTAGATGGTCTTGGTCCTGAATTTGATGCTGCAGTAGTGAATTTAACTTCTCTGATTGAGTCTAAGTTTGACTCAGTAACCTTGCAAGAAGCTCAATTTCTTTTACAAAAATATGAGCTACGGCTTGAAAAGTTTAATTCGGTAGAGTTTCAAGGGGGATCTATTAATGTTTCTGCTATTGGTAATGCTGGTCAACAATATTCTCACATCTCACATCCTACGTCAAACTCAATTAGTTCAGTGCCAAACAATCCAAATTCAGCTCTTGTTCTTCCTCATTCCATATCCTATGCCTCAAATACCTTGCCTACTGCTTATACATCAAATACCTTACCTAATGCGGTATTGCCTACTGCTTATACATCAAATACCTTACCTACTGCTAGTTATCCTCTCAATCCAACTTGGCATGATTCAGCCACATCTAATTTCACTACTCAATCTTCATCTGTCTCTAACTTTGGTCAATATGGATTTAGACCTCCTGGATTTAATGGAACTGGTAGAGGTAGGGGAAGAGGAAATGGCAGAGGTAAGCCAATTTGTCAGGTTTGCAGCAAAATTGGTCACACAAAGAGACAATGTTACCATAGGTACAATTCTACCTATAATGGAATGCCTCCTCAGTTTAGTAATCCTGGAGCACCTTCCTTTACCAATTCTAGTCATAGTGGGAATTTTGGACAGTACAATAATGCCTTTGGTAATATTGCACAAGTTGGGAATTATGGCACTGCACATGTTGGTAATCAAGGTCCTCAAAGCCCATTCTTTAATACTGCCACTGGGCCACATAGACAAGGTTCTCATACTTTTAGTAGTGAATCACAAATGGTGAACACTGGATCTTCACTTGTAGGACATTTAGCTTATTCTCCTGCACAAGTAGCTCATTCTCCTGGTAATTTTCCATCAAACACAGTACCTAGTCAGCAACCTTACACAATACCTAGCCAAGAATCCTACTGTCCCATCCAACAAACCAAGTTCAATTTGCCTCTACCTCTCATGGACATCCTAGTGCTTCAATGGCTTCTTGCTCGTGACCTTGTCACCAGATCCAGCTTGGTATATGGATTCTGGTGCCACTGATCATGTTACGTCTGACTTGACTCAATTAGATGGAAGCAGAAATTATGCTGGAGTTGATCAATTGCAAGTTGGAAGTGGTGAGTTTCTTCATATTTCTCATATTGGTTTTACTACTTTACCTAGCACTTTACAATCTAAGTTTCTTCATTTAAAAAATGTCTTATGTGTACCCAGAATCACTAAAAATCTCCTTAGTATATCCAAATTTACAAAGGATAACAATGTAGTAGTTGAATTTACTTCTAATTGCTGTGTTGTTAAGGACAAGGATACGAGGGCAGTCTCTGCAGGGAGGTCTTAAGGGTGGTCTTTATCATCTGAGTTTTCCCTCTAATTCCTCTCAATCAGTCGAACATCTTCTATCCAAGTCTACACCTTCATCATATGTTTCTGCCAATCAGTCTACTTTAGAGTCCAATAAAAATAAAGTCATGCCTACCAACTGTGTGTCTAAGTGGTCGTCAATTCCGCATTGTTCTAATGTTCCTTGTGTGCCACAACCTTTGCAATGTAAAATCACTCATTGTAATACTAGCATGATCAATAAAACTGCTAATACTTCGGTTGATAAACCTGATGCATTGCTTTCTGATGATGTGTTTGGTAATGATGTTTACTCTTCTGCACATGCTTTCGTTGATAAATCTGATGCATTGCTTTCTGATACTGTGGTTGATAATGGTGTTTACTCTTCTACTCATGCTTTACATTTAGATGGTGCCTCAAGTTCAGAACAGTCTTCTCATTTGTTGCCTCATTCATCCTTAGTTCTGCATGCTAATAACACTAATACTAATTTAGGCCTACTTTGGCATAAGAGATTAGGCCATCCCCATTCTGAATCTCTACATAAAATTTTACAACATGTAAACACAAATCAGTCAACCAAGTTGCAACTGTCATTCTGTGATGCTTGTCAACTTGGGAAAATTCATAGAAATACTTTTCCCATTTCCACTTCTAGAGCAACTGAACCCCTTGCCATTGTGCATAGTGATGTTTGGGGCCCTGCTCCATATGCATCCCTTGAAGGATTTAAGTACTATATTCAATTCATTGATGATTTCAGTAGGTTCACATGGTTATTTCCTTTAAGAACCAAGGCTGAGGTTAGGTTTGTCTTTATTAAGTTTCATCACTTAGTTGAAAGGCAGTTTGTTCGCAAGTTAAAATGCTTACATTCAGATCAAGGTGGTGAATATATGGGTCTTATTCCTTATCTCACTAATGCGGTCTTATTCCTTATCTCACTAATGCTGGAATTCAATATAGGCATTCTTGTGCCTATGTCCATCAGCAAAATGGTAGAAGTGAAAGGAAAAACAGGCATATAGTTGAGACTGGACTTACCTTGCTTGCACAAGCATCTATGCCTCTACATCTTTGGTGGTTTGCTTTTGATACAGCTGTGTTTCTTATAAATAGAATGCCTATAGCAGTTTTAGACTTTATTTCTCCATATCAAGCATTGTTTGGTCGTACACCTAAATACTCATCTCTGAAAATCTTTGGTTGTACCTGTTTTCCCTTCTTGCGAGACTTTAACAAACATAAGTTTCAGTTTCACTCTTCTAAGTGTACATTTGTAGGGTATAGCTTAATGCATAAGGGCTACAAGTGTCTTAGTTTAGATGGTAAAGTTTACATTACTCCAAATGTTAAGTTCAATGAAACTGAATATCCTTTTGCTATTGGTTTTATTTCAGCTTTATCCCAACAAAAGTCTCACCTATCAACTTCTTTTGTTTTACCCTCATCTACTACTTCACCTCTTGCATTTCCTTTTCCATTACTTCAGTTTGATAATGACTCACCTGCTAAAGATCTTCCAACAGTTTCATGTCCTCAATCCAATCCTCACATCACAGTAAAAGGTAAGGAAATCCATCCTACTTCACCTGTTCTTCCTTCCTTTCAAATTCCAAATTCACAACCTTCATCACAAATACCTCAATCTCCTACCGTATCACATTCCATTCCATCACCTCAATCTATATATTCTCCTCAAGCCATAATACCAACTTCAGCTCAGTTGCCTAATTCCTCACCTCAAATAGACCTTACAACTCATCCATTACCTTCCACACATATCTCACCCCACTCACCATCATGTTCTCTTACAATTGATCCTCCTCCAGCACAGATTTCACATTCCTCTCTTGAATCTCAAGTCACTTGTAACAATCACCCCATGATGACAAGAATTAAAACTGGCACTATTCCAAGGAAAACTGTTGTACTTATGGCTAACCAGGTTTTGGTTCAACCTGAACCCTCTTCTATCAAAGAAGCTCTCCTTAGTTCAGATTGGAAGGAAGCCATGAAAAGTGAGTTTGATGCTCTCATGCAAAACAATACCTGGACTCTTGTTCCTTCTACTCATGATATGAATATTGTAGGGAACAAATGGGTGTTTAGAACTAAATTTAATTCTGATGGTTCGCTTCAAAAATACAAGGCCAGGTTGGTGGCTAAAGGGTTTCAACAGACTCCTGGCCTTGATTATTTTGAGACATTCAGCCCAGTCATAAAGCCTTCAACCATTAGGATTATTCTAACACTTGCTGTGACTCATAACTGGGATATACAGCAGATTGATGTTAACAATGCTTTTCTTAATGGCATCTTGCATGAGACTGTTTATATGAGGCAACCAGAGGGGTTTGAGCATACACAGTTTCCATACCATGTGTGCAAGCTTAATAAAGCTCTTTATGGACTTAAACAGGCCCCTAGGGCATGGTTTGATAAACTGAAGCAGACTTTGTTGGGCCCAGGTTTCTTAAATTCATTTTCAGTCTTCAGTCTCTTTACTCTTCAACAAGGTTCTCAAGTGACATATGTGTTGATATATGTTGATGATATTCTCATCACTGGGTCCAGCACCTCTTATATTCATCAGCTTGTCCAGGATTTGAATGCTCAGTTTGCCTTGAAAACCCTTGGATCTATTAAGTATTTTCTTGGTTTGGAAGCCACCAGGACAGATCAAGGCATTCATCTTAAGCAAACAAAGTATATTGTGGATCTTCTTGCTAAAACTCAAATGCTGAATGCTCATTCTTGTCCCACTCCCATGGTGTGGGAACAAAGTCAGTTTACTCATGATAGTGAAGCCTTTAAAGACCCTACCCTTTACCCTTTATAAGAACTTGTTGGTGCTTTGCAATACTTGACCCTAACTAGACCTGACATCAGCTTTACTTGTCAATAAGCTGAGTCAGTTTCTTCAAGCTCCCATAGAATTACAATGGCAAGCTTGTAAGAGAGTTTTGAGATACATTAAGGGTACTCGATTCCATGGTCTAATGTTCAAACCAGCAGCTTCTCTTAGTGTAGAATGCTATGCTGATGCTGATTGGGGCAGCGGGCAATCTTGATGATAGGAGATCCACAAGTGGCTATTGTGTTTACTTGGGTCCTAATCTCATACAATGGAGTTCCCGCAAGCGAAAGTAGTGGCAAACTTTCTTACGGAGAAGGCCGAGTAGAGCATTAACTCATACTGCCACAGAAATAGCTTGGTTACAGAGTATTTTTTCAGAATTAGGTGTTGTTTTGGCTGCTTCTCCTGTTATTTGGTGTGACAATGTGAGTGCAGGAGTATTGGCTGCCAATCCTGTGTTTCATGCTCGCACCAAACATATTGAAATTGATGCCCATTACATTAGGGATCAAGTTCTAGCTAAGAAGTTAATTGTTCAGTATGTTCCCTCAAAGCAGCAAATTGCTGACATTCTTACTAAAGCACTGTCAATCTCCCAGTTTAATGAGTTAAAACAGAAGTTAACTGTGGTTGAAGTTCCTACATCTGTCAATTGTGCTAAGGATCAGTCTTTCTCAACTGATATAGTCCAGAAGCAGAATTGATTTTATGCCGAAGTTGCGAGTTTGATAATGTTGTACAGATTTGATAATCCTGTATAGAATTGATACTGCTGTGCAAAATTGATTTCATAGATGGTGTACAAATTTGTTAATAAAGTGCAGAAGATTGGTTATGGATTTAGTTTTGTGCAGAGTTGAGCTACTGCAGGGTTGCTGAATTTTAGTTGTGCAGAAATTGATTTTATGCACTGAAGTTGAAGGTTTGATAATGTTGTACAGATTTGATAATGCTGTATAGAATTGATACTGCTGTGCAAAACTGATTTCATAGATGGTGTACAAATTTGTTAATAAAGTGCAGAAGATTGGTTATGGATTTAGTATTGTGCGAGTTAGCAGCTGCGAGTTGAACCGATTTTAGTTGTGCTTGAAATTGAGTTGTTAATTGTGTAAAGTTGAGTTCACTGAGATTCTTTGGGTTGCTGAATTTTAGTTGTGCAGAAATTTGAGTTGTTAATGGTACAAAGTTGAGTTACTGCAGGGTTGCTGAATTTTAGTTGTGCAGAAATTGAGTTGTTAATTGTACAAAGTTGAATTACTGCAGAGTTGCTGAATTTTAGATGCGCAGAAATTGAATTTTGAATTGTGCAAGTTTGAGAGTTGCAGTGAGCTAATGCAGAGTTGCAGATCTGCTGAACTTTGAGTTGTGCAAGGTTGAGCTATGAAAAAGTTGAAGATTTGCTAAATGGTTGAATGTGATGCCATTTTGAGGTAATGCAAAGTAAGTTACAGTGAGCTGATGCAGAGTTGCAGATCTGCTGAATTTTGAATGTGATGGTATTTTTGAGCTAATGCAAATGATGAATTCAAAGAGTGCAAAAGGGATAAAGGAAGTTGAGTGGAGCAACTGATCAAAGAAATTGTTAAGAAGCTGGCAAAAGAAGTAACGAGAGTTGAGTTTATGGGGGAATGTTAACCAAAGATGTTTTTATCATAGGACCAAAGTATTAAGTTCACAAGTTGTTGTACTGTATTGAAAATAGGTGAAAACGGTGGCTTTTCAAGTCTTGTATATAAGTTTCTAAGTGGTTGTAAAAAATCAATTCAATCAATGAAATTCATACTCGCCTTCTCATATTTTTCTTTCTAGAAATTTCTAGGTTTAGTTTGAACTTTTATCAATATGGACCCGTAGTTTATTGTTGTTATTTTAAAAGCATGATAGGAGGCCATAATAGGTCATAATCAAGATTATTTGATTTTGTCATATTATGACAATAATAGGCCATAAACAAGATTCTATAGAGCTACTCTTTTTACCTAAATTAATAAAATATTTATCACTGAGAAAAGTGCCAAATTATGTGGGAACTTGCATGTATAACAAAGAAGATTTGATTAAGTTTGAGGTGGGTTTGTCTGCTTATCCAATAAGGTTTTGTTGAATAGGAGGATTATCCTCTCTTATAAATTAGTAGGCTTGAGCATGTACAAGTAAGCTCATATGTTGGGTCATGCCTATGGCTCTAATGCTTCACCTACTAGTCAAACACTTAGCTCAAGTGAGCCTGGCTTTGATACCATGATAAAGTTTAAGGTGAGTTTGACTTCTCACCTAATAAGATCTTGTTGAATGAGTGAATTACCCTCTCTTATAAATCAGTAGGTTTGAGTGTGTCCAGTCAATGTGGAATTCTAACAAGTTTGTTAGAGAATAAAACTTCAGAACACAAACGTAGTTCCATTAACATAATACAGATAACACACAAAAAATGTTTATTTAAACACAAGTGAAACACACTGCTAGTGCTAGTGCTACAACTGAAGAAACATAAGAATACAGAGAGACACACTGTTAGTGGTACGACTGAAGAAACATATTTGTGACATTTTTATTACTATTTTAGATATATCTATTTGTACGATCAATTTTTGTAAGAAAACAAAAAAAAAAAAAAATTAAAAGAACGACAACCAACTCACACTTCTTTGAATACTAGGTCATCTATCAATATAGAAGCAAGATCTCAATTCAGTTAATCAAATAATCTTGACTGGAAACTATGATAAAACACCGTTTGAAAAGCTTGATTGTTGCTATCGCCGACATTTTGATTGTCTGGCAACCTTGTTCTCAATCACCAACTTCACTTTCAACTTTCTAACAAAATCAAATAGTCTTGATTGGTTATGAAAGTGATTGGAAAGCACGCGAAGAAATTATTTGAAAAAATCTCTCACTGGAATCTTCCAATCACTTTTATTTGTTTCATTGCCTATATTATTAAGTACTAAGTTGTGTAGATCTTTTATTTATTAATTTCATCTTTTATTAAGATTTCAAGGGTATATGTTAACAATTCTTTTATCATGGAATGTTCTTAAGATTCTACTTTGCTTCTCTTCACATTCTTTTTCACTAGAACCTAACAAATATTTATATAATCTACTTTTGCTTCAACATTTTGGATATTCTTTGAAAGGTCTAGCGAAGAATTGTTAAAATCCACACAAAACTTAGTACTTAACATTCTTCTTCGCTAGTACTTAACATTCTTCCATGGGATGTGGAACTATGTGCCGGCTTTTTGGTTTTATCTGGATAAGTAATTATAGGAAGAATATAATGCAAACCGATGGATCATTACAAATCTTTTAATACAAAACGCTGCAGTTGCTTCATGTATTACCAATAAATCAAATAATTACATCATTTATTATAATATCATTTTATTCCATAAAAAAAAAAAAAAAATAATCTAATTTTATTGACATGATGATTAATGAAACTATAACGACAATGATTATTATGAAATAATGAACAATAACCGGTAATAAATAATGATGAAAGTTAGATGAAAGAAGAATTTTGATGTACTTGTTATTTTATTGTGTTCTTATTTTGTCAGATGGTTTTATTATATCAAGAATAAATATGAAGTCAAGATATTTCGGAAAAATAGCATGACTTTTCTAATTATTCTTAGTAATCGTGCATTTTGTGTTTTCTAATGGAAAATTCCTTTGGATATTTTCAATAAGCTTAACGTTCATGTTCTTTGTGTAGTATCTCGTTTGATTTATCTACATATCAAATAGAGTAATTTTACGAGTTAATTTAGCCGATTTAACCCTTGTATTTAGTATAATTTTGATGCACCTATGACTATAATTGATTCTTCTCTTTCAGGATTGATTATTTTTTAGGTCTAGAACAAATGGATTTGTCAACCAAGAAGTGCATTTGAAAAGCTTGATTGGAAAAAAGTGACAATGTGGACCCTTAGTTGATTGTTGTTGTTTGAGAAGCATGAAGTGTTTTGTATCACAACATGCCTACGTAGCCATGCAAACGTCAGCATATACAAAAGTGCATCTCTCTACGCCTATAAATAAGCTACTCATGCAAGCACCATCATCGCAAATCAAACTTCACATATACAAAAAGTTTAGTATTGCTTAGTTCTCTGGCTCTGGCTATGGCTATGGAAATTTTCTCTAAGCATCTATCAGAAACTGATATTTCTGAAAGACTCAGCATCCCTGCACACGCTCTGCATCATTTTGAGATGTTTGAGGGACAGGATGTGGTGGTCAAGGACTGGTACGACGAACAATGGACGTTTCGTTTCTCCACTCGAGCTAGAGGTCATAAAAGACCTATTTTTACTGGAAAATGGATTTCATTTGCTCAAGAATATGGTCTTCAACCTGATGATTTACTTATCTTCAACAAGCTTGAAGATGACCAGTTCAGAATTCAGGTGTTGAGAGAGACTGATCGGATGATATTTGGTTAGCCGTTAATATGGGCTCTAGTGGACCAATCTTAGGATTAGCTAGCTATATATATGCAGGTATTGTGTTGTTCCATTAATATTTAAGTTTGTATGTTTCTACAGTTGTACCATGAGCAGTGTGTCTCTCTGTGTTCTTATGTTTGTTCAGTTGTAGCACTATAGCAGTGTATTTCTTTGTGTTTCACTTGTATTTGAATTAATAATTTCTGTGTGTTAATGGATCTACGTTAGTGTTATGAAGTTTTATTATCTGACAAACCTCTTTGTTATTCATGCAAGTGCCCAAATAATTTAACACTTCTCTCAGTGACAATCTTGTTTATGGTTATAATATGACAAAATCAAATAATGTTGATTGGATATGAAAGTCATGAGAATAAATCATTTGAAAAAAGTTTCTAGCCGGAATCTTCCAATCATTTTTATTTGGAATCTTCTCATGCTTTAACTAAAATAAGTAAAAGTACGCCCGTACCCCGGCCGTGTGCACTGTGCAGATGGATTTTGTTTGTACTTGAAAGTTGAAAGTGAAGTTGGTGATTGAGAACGAGGTTGCCGTACAAAATGTCGGCAATAGCGACAATCAAGGCTTCGTTTGGTTGGATTTTGGGAATACTACTTTTAGTATTCCCAAAAAAGTTAAACAGTAAAATACCAAAAAACTCACAATATTATTCAACTTTATGCAATATTTTTTAAACCCCTTAAATTTGTTAATTCAATTAAATACCCCAAAATATTTTTAATGTTTTTGTTACGGCGACTCCGGCCACCCTCCGGCGGTGGTGGCCGGCTGTCCGTATTTGAGGGTGGATTGGGGGTGTTTTTGTTAACTTTTAATATTTTATTATAAGGGGTGTTTTGTAAAAAAACAAATATAGGGGGTATTTAATAATTTGTAAATCCTACATCGTAATACTCGCCAAATTCAACTTTTTTTTTAACTTTTTTCAAAAACCTTTTCCCAAAAATACAAAATTGTGAACCAAACGGAGCCCAAGCTTTTCAAGTGGTGTCTTGTCACGGTTTCCAGTCAAGATTATTTGATTAACTTAACCGAGACATTGCTTCTCTATTAATAAATGGTTCGAAGACCTAGTATTCAAAGAAGTGTAAGTCCCTTTCTTTTTTTTCTTTTTTTTTTTTTCTTAATCACCGCCGTGTTTAAATCAGATTATGTGCTTATTAGTTAATACTTCGATTTTATGAAACCATTCGCCAGATAAAAATTTTAATAATCATCTATATTAATATTTGGGATGACTCAAAATCAAGAATTCATAAAACTTTTTTTGTTTTTTTTATCATCAAATCACCCAATAATAATTAAAAAGTGTAAGTTAGCTGTCGTTATTTTCTCTTTTCTTCTTTCTTTAAATTTTTTTTCTTTTTTTTTTCCTTACAAAACTTGATCATCCCAATAGATATATCTAAAACACTAATAAAAATGTAATAAATAGACTATTTGTATATTTATTCAAAAATATTATGCAACAAGATAAACAATATGACAATAAGTATGATCAAAAGTTATATGTATCTCTTGGTTAACAAATCCATTTGTTTTAACCAATTATAGTCATAGGTGTATCATGCATCCAAATCAATACGTACCTAACAAAAAATTGCATTGTTGATCATACAGCTTCAGTGCCCCTTAAATCATATTCCAATAGTTGATCATGATCATAACTAACACCTTAATTATCAAATTTTGATAGAGAGAGATTTGATTAGGGGGAATTAAAAATTTTGATGGCCAGGGAATGTAAATTTTGGGAGAAAATATGATTTAGGCTTTGTAAAATTTGGGAGGGAATTTGATTTAGGGGTTATCCCTAAATTGGAAATTTTTTATTTGAGCTGAGTGTTTGACCAACGGGTGAGAATTAGAGCCAACAATTACCTCTATTAACAAGTCTAACCCAACATATGGATTTGATCGTGAGAAGAAGTGTTGAAGTCTCGCACCGATTAAACACGCTAAAGCTTACTAGTTTATAAGAAGGGATAATTCTCTTATTTAAAAAAACCTTATTGGTTGAGGAATCAGACCCACCTCAAATCCTTTTGTATACATAATGGGTTGATTCAATACAAAAATCTCTACTTGTATAGTTAATATAATATGTTGACCAAGATATACAAGCAAACAAAATGGTAGTTGAGGATTGCATATTCTGATTGAGTTTGAAATATTGTCGATTTTATTGACGAGTGGGTGATGAGTGATAAGGTTTTGCGCTCATTTTCAAAGAATATCCAAAATGTTGAAGCATTAATTAAATTATATATGCAAAAGTAGATTACTAGGTTCTAGTGAAGAAGAATGTTAAGAGAAGCAAAGTAGAATCTTAAGAATATTCCATGATAGATTTTAAATGCATTTGAAAAGCTTGCTGGAAAATAAGCTTTTCAAAGCAAATTAAAATAAGCTTATTAATAATTTAATATGACAACAGGCCTACGTGGCAACGTAGCCATGCAAAAGTGAGCATGTGAAATGCATCCCAAATGCTTTTTGTGAAATAATATTTTATCTGTCATAATCAACCATTTATAAAATTGACTAAACGAAATTATATTTTCTTAAATGTGCCAAACAAAACATATCCAACTTTGAGCAAAAACACAACTCCAAATTTCACAATCACAACTGCAACACCGATAGTGACACATACCTATGGTACCGATATAACATGCCACGTCAGTTTATACAAACTTTCTTTGTTTTTCCCTAACAGCTCTTGTTTCATAATCCCAAAGATAAAAGAGCAAATGGTAAGTGGACACCCTGTTTGTTTGTTTAACCATTCAAAAAGTGGTTAAACTGTGGATTTAACCAACGAATGGCTAATGAGAATGCATAAGCCTCACTGTTTGTTACATATTTCCTCTGAAATAGGAAAAAGTCTCGGTAAAAAGGATTTACCTTGTGTTCATCCAATAATATCATGTCATTTATCTATTTTATTTTTCTTTTACTAATCGCTATTATTATTTATTAATCATGAGTGATAAATTTTGCTGCATAAATATACAGTGCCAATAGTGTAATATATATACATAATCAGTAGCACAATACACAACCAAACGGTAAAAAAGTGGGCAACTCTACCACAAAATCCTGAAATGGAAATACAGCCTCTGATAAACAACTGATACTGATACAAACAACTGGATAAGAAACACAAAGTTAACAAGAAAGCTCATGTCCGTGTCAAGAGAAATGTGAAGACTGAACACATAAGATAGCACAAAGATACAGAAGAAACCTACATTCTTATACAAAACTAACTCAAGCAATTGGTGAACAGCCTGACCAACCAAGAAATCTTTTGCACGACCAGCATCTCCAACTAATTGATTTTCTGCGAGTATGACACAAAATAATCAACGATTACATACAGAATAAACACCGGATTTTATTCAAAAGAAAAAAAAATGAAGCTACCTTTGTAAAGACGTTCATGGAGGATTCCATCTATCCTCACGGTGAAAACAAGTGAGAAGGGGCAGATCTTTAAGTTGGCTGTTAAGATGCAGAGAGGATGAATAAAAATTCAAGGAGATTCCATGTAATTAAAGAAGAGTTTTAATTTGAATTGGCGTACCTTGGGCTGAAGGTTTATAAAATTGATTAGAATTCAATATATCCTCCTTTCACCTAAGCGGATCATGATTACGTTGGCTATGATGGGCCAATACTCTGCATTCTTTTTGCATTTTTCTTCCAGCAGAGGACATCCATCGATATATAGTTCGTCGATTGAGGGGGGCAGCCCCTTTGGAAAGTATTTGAGCTTTGGACAACGAAGGAAATGTAGTCGTCCTAAGGACGTTAGGTTTTGAACCGAAGAGGACAGGCTTTCCAAATTCGGAAAATTTTCAATCTCCAGTGTAGCTAGAGAGATTGGAAGTTTAATTCCTATCTCTTCCTGTGGAAAGGACTCCACGTCATCACATCCTCCACTAATTTTGAGCACAGAAAGAGAGGTGAGTCTGTGCAATCCCCACTCGAGCAATGGCTTGCAGATGTTGGCATCTTTAACCTCGAGTGACCAAATGTTAGTGGGAAATCCATCCTCAGGAAAAGATACAATGCCTGGACATTTTTGTATTTTCAAATTCCGAAGAGAGGTGAGATTGCACATTCCATTTGGCAGGGCCGCCAGTCTCTCACACTCATTTATGTAAAGCGCTGACAGTTTGGTGGAGGGCAACCCTCCATCTGGAAATGGAATAAAACTTGGACAATCCATGATTTCAATCTCTTGAAGAGATGTGCTATCATTCACCCTTTCTGCTATTGACTCCAGCTTTGAGCATTGCCGAATGCTAAGGTATCCAAGAGCCGTAGGAAGATTACCTCTTCGAGAGAAGGAAACAAGATTCGGGCAATTATCAATCTCAATGCACTTAACTGAGCATGGCAACTCACCGTGTGACAACAAGGACGCGAGAGATTCACAGTCTTTAATATTCAGGTACTCTAGCAGAGAAGTGTTCTGACTGCTTCCACTGTTGATACTCTCCTCGAGCATTTCGGAAACTTCGTTGTCCACCAAAGTCTGTAAGTTATTGCAATATTTGATGTCCAACCGCTTGAGATTCGGAGGTAGCTGGACTCTTGCAATGTATTTCACAGACTCACAATCTGAAATTTTGAAACTTTCAAGAGATGTCATGCTGCTGTGCACCAATGCTTCAACTCCCCGTGCTTTGCAATTCTCAATTGTAATGGATCTCAGCCGAGAAGGCAAGCCAACTACTTCTGCAAAAGAAACAAGATTTGAGCAGTTTTTTATTGATATATCTGTAAGTGAACTGAGATTATGCAGCATTTGCGGTAGCTTTGCAAGGTTTTCACAATCCCTCAGTTCCAGATTATGAAGTCTGCAGGGAAACTTTTGTTGTAGTTGCTTTTCTTCTTCCTCTGCCACCATGGAAAGAACTTGGGAACAGCGCCCGGGAGCCGATCCATGAAGTGAGCTAATATCTTGATGTGATTCCATTCCTTTGAATGTTATGTCTTTGCAACCACAAATCCTCGATTCTTCTAGTTTTGGTACCCCTCGCACGAAACTCTCTCCCACGGTCACACGATTTGATATATTAATAACTTTCACTGACTTCAATGACCCAACGTCTTCAATTTCCCACTCCACCTCATTGCACCCATAAATCTCTAATTTGCAGAGTACTGGAGAACTTGGAACTGACACCGACAATTGCTTGCATTCTTCAATGACAAGCTTTTCCAATTTCGGAAGACGTTTTGGCAATTCCCCATTCAGTTTTGAACACCGTACAATAGAAAGCTCTCGTAGGCTAGGAAACTCTTCAACTTCTTGACCAGGTCCATGAGGAATCCAGTTTTCCCATTCTTTCATGTCCCGGAAGTAGAGAGTCTCAAGTGATGGAAAAGGGGCCGAGCAACCATTTCCATTGAACTCTGGATCCACGCTCTTCACTCGAACCATTCCGTTGATAAAAAGTTCCTTGAGGAGGGGAAGGTGCCCAACAGAAGGCAAGGAAATACAATTGCCACAATTCTCAAATCTTAGACTCTTTAGTTTTGTGAAAGAGGAATTTCCTATCCAAGTTGGAAATTTTGTACCCTCATAGCCAATGACACTGAGCTCTGTCAACTTTTGGTGAGGTTGTAGCAAGTCCAGCACTTGTGCTTGAGATTCTACCCGCGCCGAAGTTTCGGTAGTGCAAGTCCATTCCAAAAGAAGCACATTCAGGTTCTGCTTACCATTCAAGTCTGCCTCCTTGGCGTCATTAGCATCGTGTACATTCTCTAATCCTGAAATGTGAAGCCTTTCCTTTAGATGGGTTAAAGACTTCAATTCTGCTAACCCAGAGCCAACGTCTTTGCCCAAAACATACTTAGGAAGTGTTTGGAGACTGGTTAATTTTCCAATCCTGCGAGGCATGTGCTCCAATGAATTTACTCTGAAAATGTTGAGATGCCGCAGATTGACCAGGTTCCCCATATCTGAACACAATTTCCTTAGAGAAGCACAACCCTCTAGCAGAAGTGATTGTAAATTGTACATACTACCAATTGATTTAGGCAAACTTATAATATCAGTGTATGACAGATCAAGATACCGTAGATGCTTCAAATCTCCCAATTCATACGGTAGCTCTCTGACACAATATTTATGCAAAGATAATACCCTTAAACGCTGTGATTTCTGCAACGTCTGAAAAAATATTTGAAGAGTGACAGGAGGGGAATATTCCTGCCGCCTAAAAGCTAATTGTTCAAACATAAAACGAGCTTTACGGCTGGCGTGAGAGGAATCTTCTTGTTTCACCGTGAGTGGTAAGAAAGTTCGAAAATGTTTGACACCATTGGAGGCTTCAAGCTTTTCCATGCCATCCAATGGGCCTCCAATGTATGATAAATGACGAAGATTATTAGAAAACAAAAATTAATTATCACACTCGTGCATATCCTCCATTCTCAAGTATATTTTTCCAGCAGCCCACTGAGCAAGATCATGGAGAAGGTCATGCATCACAAACAATGATGGATTGGAGTTTGATTTTTGGAAAAATGATCTTGATTTTAATTCACAAAAGTATTTGCAACCTAAGTCTTCCATTTTGTTCACTCCATTTTCACGTTGCAAGAAACCCTCGGCCATCCATAATAAAACCATCTTCTGCTCTTGAAATTCATAACCCTTTGGGAATACCGAGCAGTATGCAAAACATTGTTTTAAATGTGGGGGAAGATGATAGTAACTTACTTTGAGAGCTGGCATAATGTCACCTTCATCTTCCGATATATCCCATATTTTGCTATTTAGAACATCTCTCCAATCATTGACATCATATTTACCACGTAATAAGCCACCAAGAGTTTTAGCTGCCAAAGGCAATCCATCACACTTTTTAACCATCTTCTCACCAATTTCTTTTAAGTCTTGATCATGCTCACTAAAATCTTTTGTTCCCAACGAGTGTTGAGTAAAAACTTGCAAACATTCATCATCTGACAACTTGGCCAATGAGTACCCTGCACCAGTTTTTATCATCGATGAAACACCTTCCATGCGAGTTGTAACAACAATCTTACTTCCTGGTGAACAAGCTTCAAATGGACTATATAGAACAGTCCAATCATTATAATTCTGCGTCCAAACATCATCCAAAACAAGCAAAAACTTCTTACCAGAGAGTTCTCTTTTCAGTTTGACTTGAAGCCAGTTTAGATCATTAAAATGAAGGCGGCTAAAAATATTGCTATCATCCTGCTCAGGAACAATGGAGTTTAAAATTGTTTTTGTCAGTCTAGTTACATCAAAATCGTCGGAAACATAAATCCATACTTGGAGATCAAAATGATTCACTATTCTGACATCATTGCAAACAAGTTGAGCGAGTGTGGTCTTGCCCAACCCTCCCATCCCAGTGATAGGAATAACAGAGACTCCATCATCATCAGTACATGAATCACCACTCAGCAATAATTCAACTATTGCCTCCTTATCCTTTTCCCTACCATACACTTTGGCTTCATTAACCAAAGAGGTGGTGGGCAGTCTTTCGCTGACTTTCTTTGACCTTCCCCGAATTCTCTCTCAACTCCGAGGTTATCTTTTTCAGTTACAATAATTTGCAATCTGGTAGTGATCTCCTTTATTTTGGACCCCATCATGTTATTGAACTTAACAGATCGTGGACTGAAACTGGTGATGAAAGTAGGAATGAGTTTTCGTACCTTACTGGTGGTGGCTTGAGTTTGAGGTTCAAGCAACAACTTCCTGCGCAGAGCTTCAGTTGCAAACTCATCCAGGATGTCTTCCACGTCATAGGCCAAGTCCTGGAGTTCACCGAGCCAGATCCTAACAAAACGACTCGTCATCTGCTTCTCCTCTGCATCGTCAAGCACGGCCTGAATCTTCATCAACGTCTTTTCCCACTTCTTGAGATCATCATGGATTTGCTCTTGGCGACCAAACTGCACAATAATCAGCCTCAAAGCAACTGGATCAAGATCTCAACAAGGATGCATGCACCTTGCCTCTCCAATGATCGACATAGTACTGCCCTTGGTGAAACTAAGAATTATGGATAACCAAAGTATAGAGAAACTGTGTAGAAAGTTACAATGAAGGAAGGAAGTTGGCCAAATGAACTTCAACCATGAAATTGTTGTGTTGTCAAGCTACTGATAGTACACGTTACTATATTTTAATAAGTGTCATTTCTCTTAGCTGTAATTTGACTTGGGTTGGTCAAAGTGGCTGCTGAATGAATAAGTCTTTGGACTGTTGAGGCACGTGGCCTTTGTCCCTGTATTTTAGTAATAATTTTAGGAGTGAATTCGACAATTAGCTCACTCTTTTATGTATAAAAGCTGCTGATGCTTCGAATATGTTGTACCATGAGAACCAAAAACAGAACATAAAAATGCGGTATTCGAATCCAAGCCAGAGCCACAAATTTACAGCAATAATCAGACATAATGAAAAACACAAGAAAATAAAGAACACCAAATATATAGTGGTTCGGTAATCTGAAAGATTACCTACATCCACTCTTCAGGGAAAAAGAAATTGAATCCACTATGAGAAAAATGAGAAACCTTACAGAGATTATGCTCACCCCCTTCACACAAGGTACAACCCGTTAAAAACTCCTCCGATTTACACTCGTACACCCAAATGCTCTCACCTCTCATACATCCACCAAATAGGCAGAAATTAGAGGCCATTTATACAGCAAACAAAAAAGGAAACAAACAGGGCAACTAAGACCTACCATCACCGTTTGATTCCATTGACGTTCTTTGGATTTTCAGCACAGCATATTCCAACCGTTTTCTCTCTCTGTTAACCAAGAGAGAATGATTGAGAATAAGCTGTGCAAAACCTAAATCAGATTAGGTTTATTGAAGATACCAGAAAGATTGAAATGTCCCTTAAGTCAATAGAAATTAACATTGACCACCCAAGGTAAAAGTTGACTTCCACGTATGTGAATATCAAGTGCCACATCACAACAAATCTCCACCTTGGCATTTAATCTTCTCCCTTTCTTACTACCTTGAAAAAATCATTTAGTTCTCTTCAATATGCAGAAGGCTCTTAAAGAGCCTTAACTTGTCCAAAGTCATTGATTTAGTAAACATATCTGCTGGGTTCTCCTTTCCAGGAATTTTCTCCACCTTAATGACTTTATCTTCAATCAGGTTTCTGATGAAATGCGGTCTAACATCTATGTGTTTCAACCTCTCATGAAAGACCTGATTTTTGCATAGAAAAATGGTACTTTGACTGTCACTCTTGATTGGAACTTGTTGCTGAACCAGTCCCATCTCATCAAGCATTCCCCTGAGCCACATAGCCTTCTTGTCTGCCTTTGTAAGTGCAACATACTTTGCTTCCGTGGTGGACAAAGTTACAATAGCCTGCAAGTTAGCTTTCCAGTAAACTAGATTATTCCAAATAGTAAAACACAAACCAGTCATGGATTTCCTATTGTCTACATTTCCAACATAATCAGCATCCACACATCCCAAGATGGGATTCTCCTGAATTTGCCCTCTGCTGTAAACAATACCAATGGACAATGTACCTTTCACGTATCTAAGTACCCATTTTACAGCTTCCCAATGAATCTTTCCAGGGTTACCCATGAACCTACTAACTGAACTAACTGCAAAGGCCAAATTTGGTCTAGTACAAACCATTAAGTACATCAGACTCCCTATTGCATTTGCATATGGTATACAAGCCATTTCCCTCTTTTCTTCTTCAGTTTCTGGACACTGGGTTACACTAAGTTTAAAATGTTGACCTAATGGTGTTTTGACAGGTTTAGAGTCAAGCATGTTAAACTTCTTGATTAGTTTTCCAGCATACTCTTTCTATGACAGTATGAGACTTCCAGTTTTCCTATCCCTTACAATGTTCATACCCAAAATCTTTCTAGCTTGTCCTAAATCTTTCATTTCAAAATGTTTACTCATTTCCCTTTTGAATCTATCAATTTCAGAAAAATCCTTACAAGCTATCAACATATCATCCACATATAGAGACAAGTATATGTAGCATTCACCATATAAACATTTGAAATAGAAACAGCCATCAAAACTACTTCGGATGAAACCAGCATTCAACATAAAATAATCAAATTTCTTATACCACTGCTTAGGTGATTGCTTCAAACCATACAAGGATTTTTTCAAAAAACAGACTTGGTTCTCAGGCCCCTTTTCAAACAGTTCAGGTTGTTCCATTAAAATTTTCTCTTCTAAATCACCATTTAAGAAGGTTGTTTTTGTGTCTAATTGCTCTAGTTCTAAACCAAACTAAGCTACCAAAGATAACAGTATTCTATTGGTGGTATGTCGCACTACAGGTGAGAAAATCTCATTGTAGTCCACCCCTTCAACCTGTGTAAACCCTTTTGCCACTAATCTTGCTTTAAACCTAGGTGCTTCTACCCCTGGTATGCCCTCTTTCCTTCTAAAAACCCATTTGCATTTAACCACCCTACTGCCTTCAGGTTTGTCAATCAAAATC
The DNA here is from genome assembly GCA_026229545.1 of Pistacia atlantica. Taxonomy (NCBI): domain Eukaryota; kingdom Viridiplantae; phylum Streptophyta; class Magnoliopsida; order Sapindales; family Anacardiaceae; genus Pistacia; species Pistacia atlantica. The sequence goes on along the minus strand of CM047902.1, from coordinate 29,506,878 downwards.
CAGGTTTGATTTTTGATTAAGGAATTAAATTCTTCTTGCATAGCCAGTTTCCACTGCCTAGATTCTCTACAACTCATGGCTTCCTTAACAATTCTAGGTTCCTCATCAATTTCTTCAGCAACTTGAAGAGCAAAGGCTACCAAATCAGCATGTGATACCTACTAGGTAATCTGATTTCCCTTCTTTCTCTATCTCTAGCTAGTTGATAATTTTGCAAATCATTTTCAACTCTATCATTATCACCACTATCCTCTAGGCTAGGTTCATCCTCCTGGGTTTGAGTATCTACATTAGGGTCGGGACCAGAACTGTCCAGGTTAGAACTATCCCCACCTAAATCTAGGTTAATCATCTCTGCCCTAAAAGCATTATCTCTTTCATTCTCACTCAAACCATCTTGATTTAGACCAATCACCTCATCCTCATTAAACCTAACATCTCTACTGATTATACATCTTCTTCCTCAAATATCCTAACACCTATAACCTTTTATGCCATCAGGATACCCTAAGGAAATACATTTAATAGCCCTTGGTTTTAGCTTATCAGTTTTCTCATGAACATAAACAGTGCATCCAAAAACCCTAAGGCTACTATAATCAGCAAGATACCCAGACCACTTTTCCATAGGTGTTCTGAAACTAAGAGCTGAGGAAGGGATTATGTTAATCGTAAACAGTTGTGTGCGCAGCTTCTGCCCAAAACCTGGTAGGTAACTTAGAACAAGATGACAAGCTTCTAACCTTTTCAAGAATGATCATATTCATCCTCTCTGCTAAACCATTTGGCTAGTGTGTGTGTGTCTAACTGTTCTATGCCTCAGAATTCCACTCTCCTTACACAAGTTATCAAACTCTTCATTGATAAATTCTAACCCATAATTTGTCCTGAGTTTCCTGATTTTCTTCCCATATTGGTTTTCTATCATAATCTTCCAATCCTTGAACTTCCTAAAGGCTTCTCCCTTAGTTTTCGAAAAATAAATCCAAACCCTCCTAGAATAATCATCTATGATGCTAATGAAATATCTACATCCTCCCAAAGATGGATGTTTGGTTGGCCCCCACACATCAGAATGAATATAGTCCAAAATACCCTTAGAACAGTGGTATCCCACACTAAACCTGATTCTGCTCATTTTCCCATAAACACAGTGATCACAGAACTCTAGCTTCTCTATTTTATCCCCTCCTAAGGCATTCTGCTTGCTTAACTCTATTAGACCTCTCTCACTAATGTGGCCCAACCTTTTGTGCCAAATAGAAGTCTTATTAGGTTTCTGTGAGGTCACTGCTGCTGTTCCAGCAACAGTGGATCTATTTAAGACATATAAGCCATTCTTTTTCTCTCCTTTCATAACCACTAAAGATCCTTTAGTAACCTTAAGCCTTGTAACTAAACCCATTTGAGTCTAAGCTACCTAAAGAAATAAGATTCCTTTTCAACTCAGGTATGTACCTAACTTCTGAAAAGACTCTTGAACTGCCATCATGAAGACTTAGCCTAACATCCCCAATGCCTAAGACACTACACACTGCATTATTCCCCATTAGAACCTTGCTAGATTCTATTTTCTTAAAGTTCATCAGTAAACTCCTATTTAGAGTCATGCGGAAAGTGCAACCAAAATCCCAAATCCACTCAGATTCAGATTCTCTATCAGAAGCTACTAGGACATCAGAGCTTTCATACCCATTTGAAGCTATATCAACATTGCCACTAGCCTCTTTCTCTCCTGATCTTTTCTTCCTATCTGGATAGTCTCTTTTAAAGTGCCCTTCTTTATGACAATGAAAGCACTTCCTTACAAACTTTGATTTAGACTTAGATCTACCCCTAAAGTGACATTTCTTTGACACCTTTTTCTTAGATCTACCCCTGATATTCAGTCCTTCTCCATCTAACTTACCCTCCATTTTAAACTCAGCATCCTTAGTAGTAATGGCTACTACTGCTTCATCTAGTTTAAGGGTTTGTCTACCATACTTAAGAGTATCCGCAAAATTTGAGAAAATTTTAGGAAGAGAATTGATAAGGATCACACCTTGATCCTCATCCTTAACTTTAACACTCAGACTTTCTAAATCCTGTACAAGTTTCATAAAGTCATTCATATTGTCACCTAATACTTAGTTTTCATCCATTTTAAAACTAAAAAATTTTTGTCTTAAAACTAACCTATTAGGAGAAGATTTTGACAGATACAGAGAGTCTAACTTTTCCCAAATTTTTGCTGGTGTAGTCATCTTCTTAACCTCTCTTAGGACTTTATCTCCTGACCCTAGAATTAGAGAATTGTAAGCCTTATCTAGCAATTCTTTCTTCTTCTTATCAGACAAAGTCTCTAGTAAATTATCCTCACCCTCTAAGGTAGCAGACAATACATCCTTAACTAAGACATCCCTCATCTTCATCTTCCATAACCCATAATCATTATCTCCTGTAAATTTCTCTACTTCAAACTGAGTCACTTTGTTATGCCCAAGGAAATAAAGGGCTGACGTGGGAAAGTCACGTGAAGGGCGACCTGCTCCCGTCAGAGCAGCACGCACATGTCAAACCTGCCAAGTGATGTGGAGCCCACACGCGTCCCTTTTCCTGCAACAAGTCGTGCGATGTCAGCTTGTAAAAAGGGAAATGGGACGTAAAGCCGGATTACCTCCTGACAAGCACACCAAACCATGGATTTAGTGATGATTATACGTTTCGGTTCAGTATAAAATAGGGAAGACCCCTTCATTAAGGGGATTGGTCCATTTTTCATACAAAAAAAGAAATCTCTCTCTTGTAAACTTTTCTTTGACTTTTTCGTCTTATGTAAGTCAGCTCGCTACCGCGACCTGACACCCACTAATATCAATGCAAATCAGTGGACGTAGGACTTGCTACCTTAGCATCCGAACCACTTAAAAAACTCCCTCTACATTTATTTCGCTTTTATATTTTCCTTTTTCACGTGTGTTGAACAGCCAACCAACGTCATACACATAAAAATTCGTTGGTGCAAGAACTGAGCATCAACAGTTTGGCGCTAGAAGGAGGGCTGATTTAGTGTCTACCCTTCATCAGGAGAATCTTTGACCTACTGGTCTTATAGCTACAATGGCCCGCCAATCTCAACTCCGAGTGGGAACCTAAGGCATGCGTAAGGAGTCCCCCTCCTGTAGGGACACCCCTTCCTTCCAATATACCTCTAATTTCACAAAATGCTGCTGGGAATACCCCAACAGCCCCGCAACTGGACCCTGCCATCAGGAGTTACCTGGAGAGGTTCGATAATACTCTCCAGACAATCAACCAGAGGTTGGACCGTCTGGACCAAGGCGTGTCATCTACGACAGCCGGAGCCGTACAATCGTCAAAAATGCCTGCAGGTCGCGCGAAAGCGCGGCAAAGGGCGATAGCCCATGCCGCGAGCACTGCAGCGCGTAAGCGCAAGGGTAAACAAGTGGCAAAAAATAAGCCTACGGGCTCCCAAGGGCAGGCCGAATTCCAAAGGTGCCCCTAGCAGGGTATCGGCAAAGCTGAGACTTGGCGAGAGAGTGGACCCCGAGCTGTCCCATGCCACGATGCAAGCAGACCCAAGCAAAAATGCTGGGCATGGTGGTCCCGATCGCCACCAGCAGAGTAATCCCGATCGTTATGCGGGAGGCCCTCACACCTCGCGGGGCGGTTCGTACCACCGCGAGGGTCGTGAAAGTGCCCCTCACAACCCGTTGTCTTCACATGCTCATAGTCAGCATGTGTCAAGTGCGGCCGGAAATGCCGACCGAGGCGAGGAGGAATCCGATCTCTGATGACACCGCAACCGAAGAGGGCGGGAGGGTCGCACGGGTGAAAACAACCCCCAATTGGCTCCATTATCGCAAATTGAGGAGTTGCAGCGAGCTCTGGACAGGTTAAGGGAGCAGCAAAACGAACAGGCGCAGGTCGCCTCTACATCCCCATTTTCTCCTGGAAGCTAGCCGCCCCACTCCCACCTGGGTGTTCTGTAATGCGGATATGCGGCCGTTTGATGGAAATTATGATCCGCAGGATCATTTATATGAGTTCAACGACTGATGGAGCTCCACCGTTTCGGACCTTGCGAAGTGCTTGTTTGTGACGTGACTTCCCACGCCTTAACGCGGTGGAAGGTCTCTGCCCAATGGATCGATCATCCAGTGGCCTCGTATAGCACGACGTTCAATGGCATTTCCAAGCCAACTGGAAATTTTCGATGCCTTTGAGCTACCTCAGCAACATAAAGCAAGAAAGAGACGAGTCCCTGCAGTCTTACGTTGATCGCTTCCATAGGGAACTCAACAAGGTGGCTCATGCCCCAGAAGAGTCCATCCGAACTCTTATAATAGCGAGTTCGCCCGCAAACCGACCTGTGGAAGGAGCTGCAGCCAGAGGACGATATTTCCCTCACCAGATTCTACAACCTGGTGGAAAAGTATCTCCGAATAGAGAATTCACTGGCGACACTTCGCCGTCGCAATCACGGCACCTCCAGCAGTATGTCAGGTCGGGGAGATAACAGGCAAGCTGATCGTAAAGGAGACAATGACGATCAGCAAAAAGGGAAGAAACCCACTCACGAGCGTAAAAAGTCCTATGCTCTTGTTCCCCGTCACGACCATGACAGGGCCCAATACACTCCGCTGAATGTGTCCATATCTGCGATCCTCGACAAATCCGAGGAAGCCAGCCTGCTCGGTGAACCAGAACCCATGAAAACTCTTGCAACGGCCAGGAACAGCAAGAAATACTGTCGATATCATCGGGATAACGGGCATCACACTGATGAGTGCCGAGCTCTAAAGCAGGCTATCGAAGAGCTTATCAAGAAGGGCCGGGCAACTTAAGGAGATACATTGCGACTCCCCAAAAGAAAACCAAGGGGAGCGAAAGAACAAGCGTCGTGATCGCAGCGGGTACAACAGTGTGAACCTGATTTTCGGAGGTCCGCACCTCGCTGGAAACACGCGAGGGCGCAGGATAGGTATGCTCGGGAAGCACATCATGACACGATCAGGGTCATGAGCACATCGCAGCGACCTCAGAAAGCCAGGAAGGAAGAACCAATCACCTTCTGCGAGAAGGAGGCAGCTCGCTTGCACCATCCGCACGAGGACGCTCTGGTAATCACCCCCCTGATTGGATGTCATAATGTCTGCAGGGATGCGGCTGGACAACTGGTGCCTGAACATTCTCTGCTCAAGTCACTTTCGATAGAATGAACCTGGTCGAGGCCGACCTGAAGCCAGCCTCGATGCCTCTATACGGTTTTATAGGGGATCACCTAATCCCCAGCGGAACAATCCAGCTCCCAGTCACGGACTACGACGAGGTGACTAGAGTTACAGAGTTCCTGGTCGTAGACTGCCCATCGGCCTTCAATGGAATCCTAGGGTGACCTCTATTGAGAACCTTCAAGGCAGTTACTTCCATCTACCATCTCAAGATGAAGTTCCCCACCCCGTCGGGGATCGGGGAGGTAAGCGGGTCACAAAGTGCATCACGCAAATGCTATGTAAAAGCGGTCCAAATGGCCGATAAGGGGAAGGGCATCTCGCGGTGCGTGCCCCGTCAGGCTATGGCGATCAGCCGGATCGAGCCACAGCCCGGTCCATCGGAGGATAATATAGACCCACGAATTCAGGAAATCCCACCGAGCGGCCCGGTTGAGGATCTGTCTGAAGTATCGGTTGATCAAAAAGAGCCGAGCCGAGCCGAATGCTAAAGATCGGGAGCTGTCAATCCTCACTCGCTGAGGTGAACTTCTTGAAGGAGAACATTGATGTTCGCCTCCGGTCGCATGCCGACATGGCCTCGGGATCACCGGACGCTTATTTGCCATTCCCTCAACGTCGGCAGCGTAAGCCGCGACGCCAAAAGAGAAGGGCGATAGATCCAGAGCACGCGCGTTAAAACTAAGTGGAGAACCTTCTCAAATGGACTGTTACGTAGGTCTACCCGACCTGGGTGGCCAACCCGCTGGTAAAGCCAAATGGCAAGTGGCGAACGTGAGACTTCTGGCTGAACTTTGCAAAGCTTGCCCGAAAGACAGGTTTCCCCAGCCAAGAATTGACCATTTCGTTGATGCCACCTCGGGGTGGCACGATGTTGCTTCATGGATGCACACTGGATACAATCAAATCCCGATGTATAAGCCGGATGAGGAGCATACGACATTCATTACAGATCGGGGGCTATCTTTGCACAAAGTAATGCCCTTCGGCCTCAAAAATGCGGGAGACCTATCGTAGGTTGGTCAACCAGAATGTTCTCCACCAGTACGGGAGGACAATGGAGGTCATGTAGACGACATCTTTGTTAAGTCCCAGTGTCGCCTCAGAACACGTTAAGCATCTCGCCGAGATGTTTGACATACTCCGACTCTACAGAATGAAGCTGAACCCTCTCAAATGTTCATTCGGGGTATCGTCAGGAAAATTCCTGGGGTATATGGTCAACCAGCGGGGCATAGAAGTAAACCCCGAAAAGATTCAGGCCCTGCTCGACATGAAGAGCCCGACCAGCAAAAAGCAGGTCATGAGTCTGAACAGACGAGTAGCGGCACTCAGTCGCTTCATATCAAGGCTAACCGACCGCTGTTTACCATTCTTTAATGCTCTGAAGGCCAATAGGAAATTCGAATGGACTTACGAATGCGAGCTGGCATTCCGGAGTATAAAAGAACATTGGGAAGCCACCTCTCCTCTCTAAACCTCTTCCACAGGAAATCCTGCTCATCTACCTGTCCGTGTCTCGGCGGTGGTGCGGCTTTAATACGGGGAAGAGGACAAAGCTCGATGGCATATATTATGCAAGTAACGCTATCGGATGCCGAGATGCGGTATCCAGAAATGGAGCGACTAGCTTTTGCCCTACTGGTCGCGTCCAAAGCTACGACCTTACTTCCATGCCCATACGATAAATGTAATGACAAGTTACCCCCTCAGGTAGGTCCTCCAGAAGCCAGAGGCCTCAGGAAAGTTGCTCAAATGGGCCATGGAACTGAGCCAGTTCGACCTAAAGTATATGCCCTGTGTCGACCTCTTTGGTATGGTGTTGCACACTTCATCTCTTAATTCTCTCCTATCTCCCTTGTCGAGCACAGCCCAAATAAGCTGGGCAAGAAACTATTCGAGACCTATCGACGGAACCTCTACGTCGACGGGTCATCAAACAGGAAAAGAGCCGGTGGTCGGGTCTTCGGTGAGCCCCGAGGGGGCTCGAACTCATGGAATTCTCCGGTTCGGGTTTAAGGCGACCAACAATGAGTCCGAATACGAAGCCCTGCTCGCCGGGTTGCGACTCGCCAAAGAAATGGGTGCAACCGCGATCAGTATCTACAGTGACTCCATGCTGGTCATCAACCAAATCCTAGGAGAATATCAAGCCAAAGAAGGGAACATGGTCCGCTACTTGGAAAAAGCTAAGGCCTCTCTGGGGTCGTTTAGATACTTTAAAATCGCTCAGATCCCCAGGGAGAGCAACTCTATAGCGGACGCCTTGGCAAAGATAGCCTCATCATTAGACTCTGAGGCCCCTGATAGCATTCCTGTTCGATTTGTCGACGCTCCGTCTATCAGCTCGACCGAACAGGCCACGAACGAGGTTCGCGATTCTCGGATGACTCCCACTTATACAAGATTAGGATGATGGGACCTTGCCAACGCAAGGCCAATCAAGGCAAGGTGGTCCGCGAGTGGTGTCCGCTCGCTTCACACTCATCGGGGATCAGCTATACAGGAGAGGATTCAGTGCCCCCTCCTCCGATGTGTGACCAGTGAAGAAGCAGACTACATCATGAGGGAAATTCATGAAGGGATCTATGGTAACCACACAGCAGCTCGATCTCTCGCGAACAAGATTGTTCGTCAGGGATATTATTGGCCCCAAATCCAAGAAGATGCGTACAACTTTGTCAAGAAGTGCGACAAATGCCAGCGGTTCGCGAACATTCCGCGAGCACCCTCTCACGAGCTGGTTACTATGTCGAGCCCCTGGCCGTTTTCCATGTGGGGGATCGACCTTATCGGCCCCATGCCAGTTGGAAAGGGAGGGGTCAAGTACGCCGTGGTCGCGGTGGATTACTTTACAAAATGGGTCGAAGCCGAGCCACTGGCCACGATCACGACCAGGAAGTTAAAAGACTTCGTTTTCAAGAACATAGTGTGCCGCTACGGAATTCCTCTCACCCTTATCTCAGATAATGGAAAGCAATTCGATAATGAGGAGTTCAAGCAGTTCTGCGACGAGCTGGGCATTCCACAAAAAATTTGCCTCAGTCGCCAGGCCGCAAGCGAATGGCCAAGTTGAAGCAGTCAACAAGACCATCAAGCACACTCTGAAGGCCAAGCTCGGGGCAGCCAAGGGAAATTGGGCTGACGACCTCCCTGAAGTTTTATGGGCATACAGGACAACTCCAAGGACCTCCACCTCGAAAACCCCATTTTCGCTAGCCTATGGCTGTGAAGCGATGATCCCTATAGAGGTCCGGACCTGGTTCTCTTGGAGGGACGCATAACGAGGACGACAACAAGCGCCTTCGAGAGCAAGTTTGGATCTAATTGAAGAACGTTGCAGGCAAGGCTAAGGATAGCAGGCCTACCAAGCGAGCAAAAAGGTTCTTCGACTCAAAGGTCCGGCAAGAGACTTGGCCTATGCGGAGACCTGCAGCAAAGAAGTTCTCCTCGGGACCGAGAGCCGTGCGGGGGTGCTAGGGCCTAATCGGGAAGGTCCATACCGGTGGACGACAAAGTGATGCACTGGGTAGCTACCATCTTAAGAGATTGAACGGCTCCAAGGTACCCCGAGCTTGGAACGCCGAGCACCTTCGGCCATACTATCAGTAATCCCAAACTCAGCTCAGTTTTTGATAATTTCTTTTTCAAGCATTACTCTGTTTGCTTAAAACAGTTCGAATGTGTTCTGTTCGCATTTTATATGTAATCGCTCATGTAAATCACAATTGTAAATAGTGCATATTTATAAAAAAGTAAACTTCAATTGCAAAGAAAGTTATATACAAAAAGTTTAAGACTCGGGTACAATGGGAACGACTCTCTAAACACTAAGGCTGGTTGGGAAGATCCTTCGAGCCGGAGCCACCTGCCTGGTCGGGTTCCTGGGTGGCCGCGGCAGCTTGGTCCTCCTCGGCCATGATCCGCAAGGTCGTCTGCCCGAGCTCCGGGAGGTCGGAGAAGTCCAAAGCAGGATTCTTTACACAAAGGGTGTAGATGGACCCGATCGCCCAGTCCGCGGCCTTCTCCTCCATCCCCTCGAGCCGATTCATTTCGCATCGGTAGGTGACCCTCTCCCGACTCTCCTGAAGCTCGGCCTCAAGGGCTAGCCTTTCTTGTTCGAATGCCCCTTTGTCCTCTTCAGCTCGCTGAGCCCGTTCAAAGGTCGCCCGCATCTCCTGGTCTTTCTCAGCGACCTCCTTGGTGAGCCGGGCGGTTGTCCTTTGAAGCTCTTTTATCTCCTCCGCACGACGGTCGAGCTCCGCCTTTTGGAAATCTACCATTCGTAAAGCGGCGTCCTTTTGGTGCAAGTACCTGTTCGCCGCTTCGAACGCCTGTGTTCTTTCGGCTTCGACGGACTCCAAGCTCTGCTTGCTTCGCGACCTCCTCTTCCAGGTCGCTTGTTCCCTTTGCGTCCCCCAGCCTTGTCTTCTCCATAGACATCCTCATCGCAAGCAATCCCTACGAGCAAAGTACAAGTTAGAAATATATCGGATTGAAATTTCAAGTTACGGCTAGTCTTACCTTGCTCAGATGCTGAAACGACGTAGCTAACAGGTCGTCCCCCGTGTCCGCAAATTCGTCATACGACTCAGATAGCTCGCAATCTAGCAGGCCGTAAACAATTGGCTGCAGGTACTCGGGTAGACTCCCTAACGAGTCAAGAACAGGTGCGTCCTTGCCCGACCTCCGGGACCCCTGGCGCGACCTCGAGGGCTCTCCCTCGATTCGTCCTCCGATTCGTCAGCCGAACGCTTTCTTCTTCGACCTCTGGGCCGGAGCCTTCCGCTTGGGACGAGCACGCTGCGAGTGACCTCGCTCATCCTCCGCCTTGCCCTGCGCGGGGATGGGGCTGAGGAGCTGGGACTGTTCGCACCGGCTGTGCCGGGACGACACGAGCAGCCTCAGCCTCCCTCTCGATCCTCGATCGAGGAAAGACAAACAGGTGCTGACTCGCCCTGACTTCCTTTCGGGGGCATCGTTCTCGTATTCCAAAGGTCGTTAGTAAACGAAACCAATTCACGGCCAGAAGGGGACCAAGTGTAACTTACCTTCTGGAGGTTCTAAAGACGCCTGGTCGCTGAAAAAACCGTATTCCGCAAGTTCGCGGTGGTCACAAGCTTCCTCGCGTCGCGACTATCCTCGTCCAGTACTCCGAAGGATACAAGCCTGTCCTGGACAGCGGTAGCAATACCGGGCTGTTCTATTATCGCGAAAACAAAACAGGTCGTTACTATGGATCGGGCGAGCAGATAACGGACTCAATAAGAAAACCTACTTGGATCTTGAAAACGGCAATAGCCGTTGTACAAGAAAAAGAAGAACTTTGACTCGTAGGCTCCCGCATTGCTGGGGTAGCTGTGTATCCCCGCGGCAATGGTAGGTCGTCGAGATAGGTAGTACGAGTCCTTGTCCCTACTCTTCTTACGGTAGTAGGCGACACCGAGCTCTACCGCCATTGGCTCTCCCAAGCCGCTCTCGCAGCACGCGATGTATATCACGACAGCGATGACATACGCGTTTGGTGTCAATTGCATCGGTGCGATCCCGAAATGATCCAGGATCGACCTGATGAAAGGATGGAAGGGAATCCTCCCTCCACCCTTGAAGATCTCCTCTGAGATCGCGGCGAGGCCAGTGTCTGGGCACCGTGACGATCGACCTCTGCGCGAATATCGTACTGCGTCTTTATTCTATCAAACTCCTCGGAAGTAAGAACCGAGTAGACATCGAGGGCTGCGTCCTCGAGGACTTCCCGCGAGGACGAGCTGGCTCCTTCCTCGGGTCTGGATGTTGACGGTTCCATTCCGCGCAACACGCAGCACACGGTCATTAGAGCCTTCGTGTTCGTCCCATGTAATGACAGGACACCTAAAAATCTACAAACGACTCGAGCCGCCGTCCACGGGTCGAATCCAAGGGTGGCGTCGTGTCTCCGGTGAAACGCCGAGGGACCCAACGCCACTATTCAACCAAACCAAAAGAAGCAAAAAAAAAAAAAAAAAAAAGAATATATATAATAAAGGAAAAAGGAAAACCTTACTCTCTGAGACGCGAAGTCGACAGGCTGGTGCCGGAACTCGTTTCGATTGCCCGAAAAACGCCGATCGGAAGAAAGTTGTTCCTGGTGTGCAAGGATTTTCCACTTGAAGTGAAAGAAATTTCGGTGGCCTCATCAGAAAAGCGCGAGTTTTTATATAAGGGTTGCGAATCGACGGTTACCACCCCTTGGAACTGAAACGACAGCCCACTCTCTCTCTCCGCATTAAATGCGCCCCACGTCGCATTAAATGACGTGATAATGGTCGTCGTTTCGGTTACGCTGCGCCACTAACGCTATCAAACGGTGCCAGCTCAGCACGCGAGGCATTTAATGTGTCTGACAAAAGCTTTAACGCTCGCAGATCGCCTGACAGCATAAAACCAATTTCATTGAATCTGTAGAGGAGCGTCCATCAAATCCAGCTGTAAAGTGAATGAAAGTGAATATTGTCGCTCGCGTAGCAGCAAAATCGTGCTCGCCAGGGTTCTGTACCGAGCTCATCCCGCTCGTGGCCTGGGAGCGAGTAAAAACTCGATGAACTTAGTTTCCAAGGTCCACCTTCGAACCTTAAAAACTAGGGGGCTTCTGTTATGCCCAGGAAATAAAGGGCTGACGTTGGGAAAGTCACGTGAAGGGCGACCTGCTCCCGTCGAGCAAGACGCACACGCAAACTCCGCCAAGTGATGTGGAGCCCACACGCGCCCTTTTCCCCGCAATGTCGTGCCGCGTCGCTTGGTAAAAAGGGAAATGGGGACGAAAGCCGGATTACCTCTTGACAAGCACACCAAACCATGGATTTAGTGATGATTATACGTTTCGGTTCAGTATAAAATAGGGAAGACCCCTTCATTAAGGGGATTGGTCCATTTTTCATACAGAAAAAGAAATCTCTCTCTTGTAAACTTTTCTTTGACTTTTTCGTCTTATGTAAGTCAGCTCGCGACCGTCACCTGACACCCACTAATATCAATGCAAATCAGTGGACATAGGACTTGCTACCTTAGCATCCGAACCACTTAAAAAACTCCCTCTACATTTATTTCGCTTTTATATTTTCCTTTTTCACGTGTGTTGAACAGCCAACCAACGTCGTACACATAAAAATTCGTTGGTGCAAGAACTGAGCATCAACACACTTCTAGGTTTCTAACCCCCAGACACTTAGATTATAAAAGCCCTAATTTTAGAGACAAATTGGAAAACCCTAAGTTAAAGGAATAGACAACTATGAAAAAAATCAAACCCTAGACTACTACAATTCGTAAACTGGATCTCACAACCTAGAACAAGACCTAGGTGCTCGAAAACAGAGCTCTGATACCACTTGTTGTAAGAACCAAAAACAGAACACAAAAATGCAATATCGAATCCAAGCCATAGCCACAAATTTACATCAATAATCAGATATAATGAAAAAGACAAGAAAATAAAGAACACCATATATATAGTGGTTCGGTAATCTGAAAGATTACCTATATCCACTCTTCAGGGCAAAAGAAATAGAATCCATTATGAGAAAAATGAGAAACCTTACGGAGATTAGGCTCACCCCTTTTACACAAGGTACAACCCGATAAAAACCCCTCTGATTTACACCCGTACACCCAGATGCTCTCACCTCTCATACATCCATCAAATAGGCAGAAATTAGAGGCCATTTATACAGCAAAAAAAAAAGAAACAAATAGGACAGCTAAGACCTACCATCACCGTTTGATTCCATCGACGTTCTTCGGATTTCCAGCACATCATATTCCAACCGTTTTCTCTCTCCGTTAACCAAGAGAGAATGATCGAGAATAAGTTGCGCAAAACCTAAATCAGATTAGGTTTATTGAAGATACCAGAAAGACTGAAATGCCCCTTAAGTCAATAGAAATTAACATTGACCACCCAAGGTAAAAGTTGACTTCCACATGTGTGAATATCAAGTGCCACATCACAACAGAATAAGATATAACCATTTTTCTAGTGAAACAAGCGAGTGTGAACCGGGGCACTTTGGCACCTCGAATAGCCAAAACTTTCTTTTTTTCTTTTTTTTTTTCCCTTTCCAGTAGCTATCAGAAATTTACAAGCAAGGTTACTCCTTTTCCAGTTGCTTATCTTGTATGTTTTACTTGGTACAGAACACTGGAACATTCTTATGACTCTTATCTATTGCTTTTGGGCAACCCTCCCAATACTGTCAAAGCTTTTATAGTATTAAGGAATCCAACATAATACCATTTATATTTTTAACTTTACAGTTAATTGTAATATACTCACAGTGCATTACCTAATTGAAATTCAATTTCCGTATACTGAAGATCAGTCTCATCTTTCAAACAAATTAACCGCAGTTCAGAGACCACACCAGTAATTTCAGTTTAAAAAAGGATTTTCATTCATCTCCATTTACTCTCCACTTGATGTGGGAACATTAATAAAATAACAACTCATTCACAGACCCACTTTCCTACTATGTAGGTCTAAATTAAACTGAAGTTAATATATTAACTTTGTATCACGTAAGCGGTAAGCCTCCACAAAAGAATTTGTAAAACCCTAACAAGTACCACATACAGAGTCTGAGAGAGATGACGCAGAAAGGGAACCTATTTAAGAAGTACCACAAAAGAATTGCTTGAGAGTGTTCTGTTGTGAAGCATTATTTGGACCAGGTCTATAGATATTTTGTTCAGATCTCTGGGTTCTTAAGAAGGTGGGATAAGTTGATAATTACTCACTTGGCTGATGATGTGTGTGGTTTTGTCATAAAGGTTACGGTATTCTGGTCTGTTTGCTGAAGTTGATTTTACAATCTTAAATTTCTGGAGACCTTTGTCACTGGAGCTAAGGTTCCTGATAGGAGCATTTTCTCTTTACATTTTGTATTTTTGTTTGGATACAGTGAGGAGTTCCTTCTCCAGATTTGGTGGATGGGACTGATTTTTTTCATTCTCCTCTTTGGTTTCTGGACATTCAACGGTGTTCTGCTAGTTCCTTTTTGGGCCAAAGGATTGGTGGTGGGTTTTTTAACCAGGAAATTCAGGTCGTGTCACCATAGACAATGTTAGTTTCATTGTCAAAGTTTGTTTGATTTGTGGAGACAATTATTTAGGAGGTATCAAAGTGGATATTTACATCCATAATTTGAATTTTGCTATTTTTGGATGAAAAATTGTTCTTCTCACTCTGAAATTTGATCACAAAAGGAGCATATTTTAATAGCAAAAGGGATACTTGGTTTCATTGTTAGACTCAACAGGAACAGATTTTGCAGTCTCACCTTGTCAAGACCACATTTTTTTCTGGTTTGAGAGTCGAAATCGTCATTTTCTTGCTTGGTTGAATTTTTAGTTCCTTTTGTAATCTGTATGCTCCTAATTACACTTTATTAGCACATTACATCTATTATGTTGCGATATATCTTTTTTAGTTTACCATAATTAGTGCTAAGATAAGGAGGGGCAAGTTAGTTTAGAGGCATTAAGGTCTTACAAAATTGGCTCGGTAGGAGAGTTTGCTGGGTCTTGTCCTATGTAATTTTTTTTCTTACATCTACATTAAAAATAATAATAAAAAAAAAAAAGGCTGGAAAGATTCTGCAGCTAGAAATATTCTGTAGTGTGCGTATTATAAGTTTCTTGTAGTTCTTTCAATTTTTTAACTAGCATATTTGTCAAGAAACACTGCATTAAGATGGACTGTGAAGCATGGCCAACTCTTGTAGCATTGGTCTTTTATTTCCATGTTGTGTATTATTACAGAGATCTGTTCAGCCATATAGACCTAAGCTTTTTTTGTTGAATATGTCACTGTTACTATTCTTCTTTTCTTACTCTGCAAGATAACACATTATTGACTGTGTAATATCATTAACTTCATATCAAGGTAACTGACTTTAAAGGTATCAAAAGATTTTGGATTTTTCTAGACTAAAAAAAATGGGTTAACTTTTTGTGCCCAATTATTATCACTTTGAAAGTGAGTATTGGACATGAACCTGAAATTTGTTTGTACTTGAATACTTTGCTGTTATTATTCTTTTTCTTACTTTGCAAGATAATCAATTATTGACTATGTAATATCACTAATTTCATGACACAGCAACTGCCTGGAAAGATACCAAAAGATGTAGTGAATTATTTTGAATTCATATTTGCATTAATCTTTGTTTGAATCTAAAAAAGTTGATTAAGGCTGCGTACTAGCATACTGGTAGGAACCTACTCCAATAACTCAACTATTGGGCTAGGCTATAGGTTTTTCATGGGGTTGTGTAGAAACACTCCTTGGAAAACCGGCTTGTCAAGGGAGGGTGCCCAAGCCCTGTATAATCCATATGTCCACCCTTTTCCCTTCCCGATGTGGGATCCTAACACATACAATTTTTCTTCCAGGGATATGAAACTCATTGTATCCCGTCCCTTTTAACTCCAATCTGCTTGTTTTTTTGACACATTCATATTACTAATGGCATTGCCTTCTCTTATATATGATGATTCCGAGGTGACCAAATTCATAAATCACTGCAACGAAGTGAAGGCAACTACCCTTGCGAACAAGGAAGGTGGCCAACTAAGTATTGTCAAAACGTCAGTTGGGTCTACTGCTAACAAGAAGGATGAAAAGCCCGACTCCGATTAGTGGGTTGTTGAAAAACTCTTTGGGAAGAAAAATTAGCGGGTTAGGGAAGGGGAATGAATGGAGATTGTGAATGATTTTGATAGGAAAAAGGCGGACTATGAAATGTGTTATGCCTAAAAAATACAAGGGCTGACGTCAGGTCCATTCAGCCCACAAAAGTCAGATCATTGGAACAACCACTGCCTGCGTCCGTTAGGATAGTGGGTGCGCGTCAGGCCAGTCAAGAGCTGTGGTGCTCCCACGTGTCCAATCCCTACTCTAAATCGCACAAATCACTCTGGAAGGTAGACAATGTGACATAAAGAGGGATTTGCACAGATAATCCCACCAACTTACAGATTTAGTGATCATTACCTCATGGCATCTCACTATAAATGGGGAGCTCATCTCTCATTAAGAGGGATTAGCACATTTTACGCTTGATTAATTACTCTCTCTTTCCTAGAATTCTCAGCATTTGATACCTTGTAACATTACTGTAAAGTCAGTCAGCTAAAAGTGACCTGGCATTTATCATCTATATAAGCATCAGTGGACGTAGGACTTGCTACCTTAGCATCCGAACCACTTTAAAAACTGTTCCCATTGCATTTATTATCTCTTTATCTATTACATTCACATGTGTCTTCTGGGTCCACACAGCATTTCACACGTGCGTTTCATTGGTGCAAAATCACGCATCAACAAAATGAACAAGAGAAGAGAAGTTAGCCCTTGTATTTTTTAGGCAAAACTCTTTGGGAAGAAAAATTAGCGGGTTAGGGAAGGGGAATGAATGGAGATTGTGAATGATTTTGATAGGAAAAAGGCGGACGATGAAATGAACAAGAGAAGAGAAGTTAAGTTTGGAGAGAGACAGAGAAGGCAAAGAAAAAATGTTTTAGGCTTTAACTTACACGCTGAGAAAGAGAAAGAATGCCAATTTGGGTTTTTTTTTTCTTTAAATTAAAAACGGGTACCCGTAGGCATCCATGGGTGTACTTGGTTTACCCGTTTACAAAATGGGTAGAGTCAGGTACAGGTCAAAAAACGGGTCTAATTATATAGATCCGTACCCTATATTATTTACTTGGATACGGGTTGACTCACGGGTCCCAACCCATTTTGTCAGGTCTAATCATAGGAATAGATATATCTAAAACTCTAATAAAAATATCATAAATAGACTATTTGTGTATTTATTCAAAAATATTGTGCAGCAAGATAAACAATGACAATAGGTATATTAATATAATCAAAAAGTTATATGCATCCAAATCAATACGTACCTAACAAAAAATTGCATTGTTGATCACACAGCTCTTCAGTGCCCCTTAAATCATATTCCAATAGTTGATCATGATCATAACTAACACCTTAATTATCATTTCTTAATCATAAGAACAGAATTCTCTAGTACTCCATCTCAACCATTTTATGATCTCTCACC